>CAUYRT010102174.1:0-23596 GCA_963574885.1 Lepilemur ruficaudatus
GGGCATGATGGTGCATGCCTATAGTCCCAGCTACTCGGGAGACTGAGGCAAGAGGATCGCCTGAGCCCCGGAGTTTGAGGTTGCTGTGAGCTAGGCTGACGCCATGGCACTCTAGCCCAGGCAACAGAGTGAGACTCTGTCTCAAAAAAAGTAAAATAAAATAAAAAATTGAACATATGAATTTTGGGGGATGTAATTCAGCCCAAAGCACCCCCAAGCCAGTTTTATGTCCATTTGCTGATTCGTTTCAACATTCTTTTATTCCATATAAATTTATGCTTTTTTTGACTTCTTTGAACTTATTGTAACATCTTTTCTCATTACCGAGTTAAATAAAATCTTTAACATGTGTTCATTTTTATTTCTATATGACAGGCATGATTTTACCTTTTTTGAGGAATATCCATTAAGACAACCTGGAATGTCACAATGAGATCAAGCAACTTGAGGCTTATTTTTGAAATTCTGGTTCCAGAAGTAAAGGTTTTGTTCTCTTATGAAACACACAACAGAGAGAAGAGCCCTTAAAGAGAGTAAAGAGACAGCTGGGGCGGTTGAGGGGTGGGGGGCACGGAGGTTGGCGATTCCAGAAAGCAGCTAGCATTTCCCTAGGAGTTTGGTTGAGTTTCATGGGGCCAGCTGACTATTGTATACTTTTAAACCATTTCGCCCCACCCTGCCTCTCCCTTCTGCATTGCCAGCTGTCATGTCCATTCCTGCAGCAGGAGAAATCGTTGTGGGAAAGGAGAGAGCGGAGGAGAAAGCCAGAAGCCAAAAGAACCAAGGAAGCTTCAGCAGTTCACCTGCTAGTGGTGCAGTGTGCCGAGCCTCCAGGGCCACCAATGCAAACGTGCGTGTTCCAGAGGCGCACCATTTCAGAGTCCCTGTACCAACAGCTCCCCTCTGAAGGTCGCCAGATAAAATGCAGGATGTCCACTTAAGTCTGAATTGCAAATAAACAATGAATAATATTTTTCTGGTATAAATATGTTCCAAATGTTGCATGGAACGTACTTATAGTAAAAAATTATCTGTAGTCCATGAGTATAGATAATCCACTAAACACAGTCTGTGGTCAGGATTAATTAAAATTCAGGAAAACTCCTAGCATACACAGTCAGTGCTCCATTCGAGTTGCTTGAGTCTGAATTTAACATGAATCTACCAGATCTGTGCTCAGATACAGCTTCTGGATGGTTTTTCTTTTCCTTTTTTTTATTTTTTTTGAGACAAAATCTCACTCTGTTGCCCTGAGTAGAGGGGCCGGGGTGTCAATGTAGGTCACAACAACCCCGAACTCCTGGGCTCAAGCAATCCTCCTGCCACAGCCTCCCAAGTAGTTGGGACTACAGGCATGTACCACCATGCCCGGCTAATTTTTCTATCTTTAGTAGAGACAGGGTCTCACTCTTGCTCAGGCTGGTCTCAAACTGCTGAGCTCAACCAATCCTATCGCCTCAGCCTCCCAGAGTGCTAGGATTACAGGGGTGAGCCACTGCGCCGGGCCAGCTTCTGGATATTTTTTTGCAGCAAGTCCATGTGTGTGTTCTCACCTAAAGATAGTTGGCTGGTCAGTGTTGCCCATATCACCACTACTACTACCAATAATAATAGCACAATAAAAATTTCCATTTAATGAGCACATACTGGGCAGGCACGGTGGCTCATGCCTGTAATCCTAGCACTCTGGGAGGCTGAGGCGGGAGGATCGCTCAAGTTCAAGAGTTTGAAACTAGCCTGAGCAAGAGCGAGACGCCGTCTCTACTAAAAATAGAAAGAAATTAATTGGCCAACTAAAAATATATAGAAAAATTTAGCGGGGCATGGTGGTGCATGCCTATAGTCCCAGCTACTTGGGAGGCTGAGGCAGAAGGATCACTTGAGCCCAGGAGTTTGAGGTTGCTGTGAGCTAGGCCGACGCATGGCACTCTAGCCCAGGCAACAGAGTGAGACTCTGTCTCAAAAAAAAAAGAAAAAAAATGAGCACACACTATGTGCCAAGCACTACATGTGGCATTTTTTGCATATTAACTCCAATGCTCACAATCATTCTGTAAAATAGGTATTATTAATATCTGCATTTTGTAGGTGAAGAAAATAAAGCTCTAGAGATTAACTGACCTTCCTAAGGACACAGTAAGTGCTGAGTTAACCCAGGTCTGTCTGACAACGCTTGGCAATGAGGCACTGGTTTCCCAAGGTAGGAACTTCCTCTGTTCCTGTTCCTTGAACAGAGGTAGTGGACTAAGCCCAAGGAAGAAATAATTTTTGAAAAAATATTTTGTAGTCCCTAAATGGACTAGCAAGGCCAGATGAGAGTGAGGCCCCCAGGGCACAACATTGAAGGTGGCACTCACTCTTGGGGTCTTGCAAGTGCAGCAGTGAAACTTGCACAAATCTGACAGTGCAAGTATCCTTAAATTTTGCACCCAAGATGTCCCATTCCACTCACTCTGCTTCTGGTCCTATGGATTAGGTAACTGAGATGTAGATAGAAAAAATTATTTTGAAACTACTTTTCTTAATTTCTCTGCACCCTCAGAAACAATCGTCTGTATTCATGCATTCAACAGTGTGAATTCAGGGCTTACCATGTGGCGATAGGAATACAACCCAAGTTAAACAATTCACACCCTGAATATATCCCCTCCTGGATTGTTGGATATTTTACCTTTTACCCTTTGACTGAGAATCTCTATTAGAAAATATGGATCTATAATCTGTTCTGCTTCTCTTGTTATCTTTTAATTGATGCCAAGGACTAAGCAGCACAACACCCCAAGGGGTTATTTAAGAACCCAAATCCAGTTTCCCCTCTTCCTTTCCTCTTTAAAAGAATTTCTGCTAGGTTTACGCATCAGAATCCTTATTTTCAAAATGCTGTGTGATATTAGGACTTGTAAACCCCTTATTACATCTCCCTGAAAGTGGAAAGTTACAGCCAGGCTACAGGACACATCCAGATTGGATCCTGATGAATGCTGTTTTATCAAATGCCAGCGGAATGAGGGGCGAAGGCAGATCGGGCACATGTCATAACCAGTAAGGAGGCAGACAATGGAGAAAGAGCAACTCAAGCAAACAAACACTCGCATGCCCTGGGAGCGGCGTGCCCTCCGGGCCTGGCCTCTGCTTGGTTTTTTTAGGGCTGGGCCCGTAAAATAGCACAGCAGACACTGTGAGGCAGAGTTTTGTCCAGACATGCGGATTTTTCAACATTGTTATAACTTTGTATGTCTTCGTCAGCAACATTTGCTGTCACGGTTCCACGTTTGATCAGTTCTCACTTAGATCTGATGTGCGGTCTGTGCACCTTCTGGTCGGTCACCTTGTGTCTCCCCCTCACCAAGCCCATTGTTGGAGACTTGGTGCTTCCTTGTTCCCCCCTCCACTGTGGAGGAAGAAAGGAAGATAAATAAATGCATCCATTCAATTTTGGAATAGGAATTTAAGGTCTAAACGATTTACTGAAATCCGGATTCTCTAAGAATTTAAATAACATATTCTATCTGCTCACCTTCTCCCACCCTTTTTTTTCACAGCCATAGATTAATCAGCTCAGCTAATTAGCCTCAGATGCTACTGTGAGTTGATCGTTTTCCTTGTGCGTTGCACTGAGACACACAGAAGGAGCAGGTGGCCTCCATTAGTCCCTTCACAATCCTTTGCGGTGAGTACTGGGCCACAGTGACTATGAGGCCACAATGAGAAAGGAATAATAATTCTTCATACAGTTAGAGCTTAAAATTTTGTCAAAATTGTCTGGGGGAGGTTTCCTATTAAAAAGTAACACAAGATGAAGCAAGATTGGTCATGGATTAATTGCTGAAATTCAGTGATGGGTACATTGTGGGGGGTGGAAACTATTGCTATTTTTTCTGGTTTTGCTTATGTTCTAATTTTTCCAAAAAAAAAAGTTCAGAAAAAGCAAAACATACTCATTGTACAAAAGTAGTAAAAAATAAATCACCATCTTGAGGTAAGCACTGTTTATATTTTGGTGGATATATCTAGTGGACTGGTTATATATTTGGTAGATTTGGTAGATTATTTGGCGATCAATCAATCTCTTTCTCTTTATATATGTATATATCTCCATCAAATTGTCACAGTTATATATCTCCTTGGTTCTTGCTTTGTTTCCTTTTGTTTTGGTTGAGACAGGGTCTTGCTCTGCTCCCCAGGCTAGAGTGCATTGGCACCATCATAGCTCACTGCAACCTCAAACTCCTGGGCTCAAGTGATCCTCCTGCCTCAGCCTCTGAGTAGCTGGGACTATAGGTGTGCACCACCACATCCAGCTAATTTTTCTATTTTTTTGTAGAGATGGGGGTCTCGCTCTTGCTAAGGCTGGTCTTGAACTCCTGGCCTCAAGCAATCCTGCCGCCTCAGCCTCTCAGAGTGCTAGGATTACAGGCATGAGCCACCACACTCGGCCTCATTTCCTTGGTTTTTGACCAGATATTTTTGAGAATCTGCTTTTTCACTTAACAATATAAGCATCTTACCATGTCAAAAAATCCCTTGTTAATCATTTTTCACAACTGCATTCCATCCCATAGCTGCACCATAATTTATTTAACCAACCCTCTGTTTTGATGCCCGTTTTTTCTTATAAATGAACCTAAAGTGAACATCCTTATAGCTCTCTTGCAATCCTTTATAATTATTTATCATAGCCTTAGAGTGGAATTTAAGGGTATACATTCTTTTAAGGTTTTTGATAAATATTGCCAGATTGGCCTCCGGAAAGGTCGTACTGAGTTGCACTCCATGGGCCATGAGTTGTGGTCTTTTGATAAAATAATAGAAGACACAAGCAGCATTGAGGGATTGGTGGCCAGTTACCTCCTTGGCCTGATTGTCACTGGGTTGCCATGTGTCAAGGACAGGCTATTTATTACTTGTCTGCCTCCATATCTCCATTAAGAAAATGCAAAGAGTGTAATTCTAGACTTTTAAGGTCAATTTGTTTGTTTATTGATTTATTTTTGAGAGAGGGTCTTACTCTGTTGCACAGGCTGGAGTGTAATGGTACAGTCATAGCTCATTGTAACTTCAAACTACTGGACTCAAGTGACCCTCCTGCTTCAGCCTCCCAAATAGCTGGGACTACAGGCATGTGCCACCAAGCCCGGCTAATTTTTCTACTTTTTGTAGAGATGGGGGGTCTTACTATGGTGCTCAGGCTGGTATCAAACTTCTAACCTCAAGTGAACCTCCTGCCGCAGCCTCCCAAAGTGCTAGGATTACAGGCATGAGCCACTTCACCCAGGCTAAGGTCAATTTAGACCTTACCTCATCCAACTTCCTCATTTAACAGATGAGAAAATTCTGCCCCAAGATCTCACAGCTAATTAAAAATGGAACGTTCTGGCTAACTTGTGTTACAGAAAAGCTATTGTGATGTCATGCCTTAATGACAATTAATAGTTAACATCCATTGAGTATTTGCTCCATGCTTTCCATGAATTAATCGTTTGCTCCCATCCTAACCCCATGGTATTGGTACTGTTACATCCCCATTTTACATTTAAGGGGGCACTAAGAGGTGAAGTAACTGGTACAAGGACACAAGTACTTTGAGGATCCCAGGTTCAATCCCAGGCAAACAATTTCCAAAACCCAGATTTAACCATAGATTACCAGTGCATCCCTTACTTTTAATTGTGAAAGAGAAATTTTATCTATAAATTCCTTTCAGGCCAGGGTGTTCCCCACCCAATTTTCCAGTAGCACAAGTGTGACTGGAATCTTGTCCCTGCTATTTTTTGCTACCACCCAGCCACACCCCTGTCACTGTTCACCTCTCCCTAATGAAAGGATTTTTTTTATCTAACTTCACGTTTTTTTCACTTCTTTTCTGCTTGGTGATAGAAACTCCTATTCCGGAAGCAAACCCTCTCAGGGATAGCCCGGGGAGGACAATGTTTGCAATTTCCCTCTCCTTAATCTGGTCACAGTTGGATGTCCAGACCTTTAGCTCTTTGGCAGCACTGGAAATGACAGACACCCACCAATTGTATATTCTGAGTGGTTACTAATTGGCGGCTTTTCCTGGGGTCTTCCTGTCTGAAGAAAAGAGTTCTGGCTGCACTTGGGCTATTATTGGTTAAAACAATGAAAGTGCTCACAATGGCAGTGAGGAAAAAGTTACTGGGCCTGGAAATAATGTAACCTGCAAATAATACCCAGGTCTCTTTGGAGCACAGAAGGCAGATTTTTAAGAGCTCTTTCTTTCTTGTGTCCTCGAAGGTAGTAAAACATGATGAATCACATTGCCTAGACAAGGGTAACCCCTGATTTAGTTGCAGGGGTAGCAAGGAGGCCATGTCCCCAGCCCTCACGGCAAGGGACAGCAAGGACAATGGACCTGCTTACAATAATAAAGTCCTTCCCAGGCCCAGCCTACACTTAGAATTCTGAAGGAGAATGTGGTCATTAAAAGAGCAAGACAGCCACGGGCAGATTACAATCTCGTTTTTTTTTTTTTTTTGCCAGAAAGGAGCACCCCACCTCATGAATCATCCAACCGCTATTCTTTGTTTGGCTTTTTCTCAGCTCGTTTCCTTAGTTCTATCAATTGCCAATTTTTTTTTTCCGCTTGAGGAAAAACCTCACTTCAAGTTAATCCCCCATCCCTGATGCCAAAACCCGCCAGCAGCAGAGCCCACAGGAGGCAGGGTGTGTCTTCAGCATCAGAATGAGAAAGGAGCGGAGGTGGACGTGTCCTGGGATGTCTGGGGCTATGAGCTGGTGACAGAGAGCCAAGATACCCTGACCTTCTGCCAGGCACCCGGGTCCCGCCGCACGGCTCACTTGCCATGGGGTAGTCGCCAATTCACCCACTTCTGGTTGAAGTTGAGAAGGCAATTTCAGAAGGGACATTAAGGCTGGGTGAGGTGGCTCATGCCTGTAATCCCAGCACTTTGGGAAGCTGAGGCAGAAGGATCACTTGAGGCCAGGAGTTTGAGACCAGCCTGGGCAACATAGACAGACCTCATCTCTACAAAAAATACAAAAAATAAAAAAATAAAAAATTAGCCAGGTATTGTGGTGCACATCTGTAGCCCCAGCTACTCAGGAGGCTGATGCAGGAAGATCACCTGAGCCCAGCAGTTTGAGGTGTAATGAGCTATGATTGCACCATTGCACTCCAGCCTGGGCAACAGAGCAAGACCCAGTCTCAAAAAAAAAAAAAAAAAAAAGAAGGGACAGAGGCTTTAAGAAAGTAGGGTAGAGAGCACCCTGGACAAACCAACTAAATTTTCTTAACCTATGTATGTGTTCTAGTGGGTTGTTCAGGCAGACCTTAATGGTTATTAATGAAACATTATTATTTCTATGGCTGCATGCAATGCTGGTCTTTAGCATCCCACGTGAAGGTGCGTTCTGCCTGTTGATTATAGCCTGTCAGTTCTGTTCTTAGGTGGGGCCCAAGCTCTCAGGCTCTGAATAACCCCCATGCTCTCCTCTCTATTCACTCCTTCCTCTCGGTCTTCGCCACCATCACCGAGGTTCATTTCAGCCTCTGCCTGTTTCCCCTCTCCTCAGTGGTTTCATTGAGATTTCTCAATGTTCTTGGACATGGGTCAGCCACTTTCATATTTTTTGAAACTCTAAAAGCTTTGAGAAAGTAAAGAAGCATTTAGAAACACCTCTCAGAGATACATGTGACCCTCATAAACATTCCATCTGTTGCATTGAATTCAAAGTAGGTGATGAAAATTTGACTTTTAAAGTATAGAAATTCTAGGCTAAATTTCAACAAGTAAACTTCTTGTATATAGTCACTGTCATTGATAAATTAACCAGACTGAAAGGCAGTAGAGGGAAATTGAAAGCATGTGATCTCCAGAATCAGACCTGCCCGAGTCCAAATCTCACGTCTTGTTCTAGCTATGAGTCCTTGGCCAAGTTACCTAAGGTCTCCCCATCTATAGAAAACAGAAGTGAGCCTAGCATTCTAGGAGGCTGAGGCAGAAAGATTGCTTGAGCTGAGGAGTTCGAGACCAGCCTGAGCAAGAGTGAGACCCCTGTCTCTATTAAAAAAAAAATAGAAAAATCAGCTGGGAGTAGTGGCACACTTCTGTAGTCCCAGCTACTCAGAAGGCTGAGGCAGGAGGATCGCTTGAGCCCAGGAGTTGGAGGTTGCAGTGAGCCAGAATGACGCCACTGCACTCTAGCCCTGGCGACAGAGACTCTGTCTCACAAAAAAAAAAAAAAAAAGGCAGTGAGCCAAGTAGCCCATCTCATAGGACTATTGTGGTGATTAACAGTATTTTTATAATTAATTACTAACGTAATAAGAAATCATATAAAGTGCACATAGTAAGCACACAGGAAATGTTAGCTATTATTTCAGAGGGTCACATGATGCCGGGAGGATGTGAATGATTTGGCTAATCAAAGTCCGTCCTTTGTTCATGAGCTTTTCCCAGAAGATGGGCTCATTCTTACCCTCTTATATTTATATTTGGTGCCAACAAATCCTGGACATCCTAGAATTTGTTTTAATATTTCTATACTTAGTAACAATAAATTTTGATTTTCAAAGTGTGGCCTACCATTTTATACCCTGGGTTTAATTGGATGTGCTGAGAATCTTCCAGGTCAGTATTTCCAGGAATTTCCCTTTATTTTCCTGTGCCTCAGGCTTGGGGTGTTCTGTATAGGTCAAAAGGTAAGAACATGATTTGCTCTTTTACCCACAGATATAAGCCAAGTGTAAGATTTTCTCTCGGGTACCTGCACATGTGTGCGCACACACACACACACACTCTTACACTTGTATAATGCTAAACAACTTATAAAGAAACTTCAAATGTACTCTCCTTCAATCCTTGGGATACCACTTTAAAATTAGCAGAGCAGCTATTCTCACCTTCCTTCCCCAGGTCTGGAACCGGACACTTAGAGGACTGAAGGGACTTGATCACTCCTCCATTCCCCAGTGACGCCAGGCATTTTCACACCTATAACGCTGGGCCTGTGCTCACGCTTCTGCCTGCGTGTCTCTCCTCTTCTCCCAAGGTCAGCCCAAATGTCACGTCTTCTGTGAAATGCCTTCCCACTCTGCCCGTGTAACTGCTCACTGCTCGGACCTCCCACAGTACAGACTCCTGCTGGAACACGGCCGGGGTGCCCCGTGCTCTGGGAGAAAAACACCCAGGTTTGAATCACTAGCCCTCCCTTTGCTAACAGGTGACCTTAGACAAGTCCCAACCCCACCAGGGCTCTGTGTCTTCTTGAATAAAATGAGGATAGCATTTCTACCATTTATTGGGCATCTGCATGTGTCAGGCGCTCTACAAGTTTGCTCATTTATTCCTCCTCAGAGCCCTAGAAAGAGGTATCAGTAATACTATGTTCGGTTTTATAGATCTCTCACAAACAAGTTTTGACCTCAGGCTATCTGATTTTAACACATGGAAATTTCTTTCTACTGGATTATCTTCTGCCTTTTAAACTGGAATGATTCCTTTGTGATCCCTGCCACCCTGAGTTTCAATGCCCTGAGAGAGTAAATGAGATAAGTATGTGAACAGCTTTGTGACCCAGTAGTTGGGTTGATCTTTCTCTGCCCTGTCACACGGTCTTGATGATTGTCATCCACCAGAGTAGCCTACAAAGTGCAGACTCAGAGGAGTCCTCACTATACATCACAGACATCGGTCACAGACACAGAATGTTCCAGTCAACTCGTGACTTTCCCCAGAAAATGCTGACCTTTTATCTTTCTAAACACACACAGACACAAGAATACATAGACAATTTTAAACTGTGAAAAGCTAGACACTGAAAAATGTACAAAACATAATGCAGCTTAAAGGATGATTATAAAGTGAAAACCCATGTAACTACCTCCCAGGTCAGAGAGCCCATCACCGGCACCCAGAAGCCTCCTCGTGCCCCTCCCAATCACCACCTCTACCCGCTCTTCTACCAAGGGCAACCACTACCCTGGCTCTAATGGGAATCACATCTTTTCTTTATAGTTTACCACCTAACAGGCGTCCCTAAACACTTCGTGTTAGTGAACTGTGTATGAATGGAGTCACACAGCATGCAGTCTTCTGTGTCAAGCTTCCGTCACCCAACATTAGGTTTGAGAGAGCCAGCTCACACGCGTTCCTTGTGAGGGTCATTTGGTTTTGTCCACTGCATGAATGCGCCACAATTTATCTGTTCTGTTGTTGATAGATACGGAGATTGTTCCAATCTGGGGCTTTGATGAATAACAGTGTTTTGAAGACCCCCAGTACACTGAGCCCAGTGGTCTTTGTCACTAATCCACGGGGTTTTTCTCTCTCTCTACTGTCCAGAAGCAGTGCTTCCTTTATACACACAGACACACACAGACACACACACACACACACACACACACACACTCACACTACTCCACTCTGACCACCTTGCCCACTGTCCCGCTTGGAATGTTAAAACATTACAGCACAAGCTGGGAACCACAAGCTATTGAGGAAATTGGAGGTCAAAGACTTTCCGGAGGCCTCCTTTCCTTTCTGCCTCAGATTTGACTGCTGATAACAGTAGCAAAAACAACAACAAAAATACTTAAAAGCATGAGAAGAATTCTTACTCATTTACTCCAGGTCTGGGGGGGAAATGGGGGAGAAAGTGCTGAGCTTGTTGGTGGCGTCGGTAAGCTGGGCCCAGACTCTTAAAGCCGAAAGCAGGGAAAGGGGTTCTCCACTTCCGCACCGGGGAGGGAGAGGAGAAGTGGCTGGCAGCACCCCCTGCTGTCTGGGCTTCTGCTCCCATGCAGGGCCTAAGCCACAGGCAGTTTCCTCACAATTTGGAGAGAAGGACAGCGAGGCTGGCAGCAAAGGAGCTCGGTGCAGCAGCCCTTGCATGCAGACCATGCAAGAAGCCGCCCAGCGGCATTCAGCTTGCTCCAGCAACCTGGCTCAGAGACAGAGGGCCTCCTCTCCTGCTTGTGCCAAAAGGTGTCTGAGTGAACTCTTCCCCAGCGGAGAGGGTGCATCTGACCGCATAGGCTTCTCCCTAGGGAGCCAAAAACGGACAGTGTGAGTGGTGTGAGACCTCCCTGCACAGCTTGAGCCAGCCCTGAGTCTCCCTCCTCAACCCAAGGCTGCCCAGGCCTCTGACAGGAGCCATCAGCTGCTGTGGTTTATTTTGTATTGCCGTTGTTTCACCGTGTTGCACTTAAATTTTTTCAACAACATACTGTTGGCAGGGACATAATTGGCACCAAGTTTCTGGAGGGCACTTTGGTAATAAGAATCAGAAGGCTGGACGATGCACTTTCCGTTTGGCCCAGCAATTGCACTTTTGGAGTTATCCCAAGGAAATGGTCACCTCAGTATTGTTTACAATATGGTGAAACTGAGACAGACAGCCACAATACAGGACCAGTTAAGTAAATCTCTGTACTTCCTTATAGGAATGTTATCAAGGAATATTTTATAGCATGGAATATTTACTCTGCAATAAGAAAGAAAAAAACATTACAAAATGATATTTAGTAGCATGATTCCAAAGGGGCAAAAAGACTGAAAGAATATAGCTTCACAGAAATATGTCTCTAGATTCATATGCAGTTATAGGATCAGTACATACTATATGTAGTGTTTTAAAATCTTTATTTTTTTATTACAAGAGTAATACATGTTCGTTGAAAAAACTCAAAGTAAAAACACCACTCTGTCTTTATTACAGATCACTCCTTGGAGGTAACCACTAGGAATAGTTTGGTGGACTTCCTTCCAGACCCGTCTAAACTTAAAAGTGCTTTGCAATCTATCAAACAAACATCTCTTAATTCTTACAATAACCCCTGTGGCACAGTATTTTTATTTTACTGATTTTTAAAGCTAAAGAAACAGGCTCAAAATGGTTAAATCTGGAACTCCATCACTATTTTCTGGAATACAAAATGCATTATCAGCACAAAGAGTTATGTCAGCCTTGAGTGGTAGCTCCCAGCTACTTGAGAAGCTGAGGCCAGAGGATCAATTGAGCCCTGGTGTTCAGGAGGCTGCAGTGAGCTATGATCACACCACTGCACTCCAGCTTGGGTGACAGAGTGAGACCTCATCTCTAAAAAAAAAAAATTTTTAAATAAAATTTTTTTAAAAACAGTTATGTTCTTGGCTGGCCCTAGATCACTTTGTAGAGTCAGTTCTTTGTCACCTGGGAAATTAGATTTGGAAGAAATCATTAGGACAATCACTTTCAATGCCCTTGAGGTGCAGGAGGTCCCTCTGCTCTGTGGCCAGAGGTGGGCACATGCACAGCGACAGGGTCCCGGCTTCCTTCACAGGGCTGAAAGCTACCCATCTGCCCCTTGAATTCCCTGGCCCCAGTTCTCTTCTGAGTACAAGTCCTGTTGGTGGGTCCTGGCAAACACAGCAAACCAGAGGGCTGGAAGCAGCGTTCTAAGAGGGGAAGGGCAGTTATGATGAAGGAAAAAGGAGTTAGGCCAGAGGTTGGATTGAGAGTCAGGGTTGAAAGCGAGTTCCAGGCCTCAAACAGAAAATGAGTCAGGCGAACTGGGGGCTGAAGAAAAAGGAAAAAAAAGCCTGTAGTGGCCTGTGCATTAGGGCAAGGATGACACTGGACGGCACCCAGCATCTAGCCCTGCATGGAGTTGGCTAGACACTGCAATGATGCAAAAAAATCCGCTTACTCTTCCACATAAGAGCATTCAAATATTCGCAGCCCCATCACGATTCATCTTATTCTTCTGTTCTGAACATCCCTGCAAGGATCTGATGTCCTTTAGCATCCAGTTAATATTTCTTGATATAAGGTGCATTGAATCTTTTCCTTGTTTTTTTTTTTTTGTTGTTGTTTTTGTTGCTGTTCTGTGTTTGGGGGGGGAGGGTTTGTTGTTGTTGTTTTGTTTTGTTTTATTTTGTTTTGTTTTGAGACAGAGTCTCCCTCTGTTGCCCAGGTTGGAGTGCAGTGGCATCATCTTAGCTCACTGCAACCTCCACCTCCTGGGCTCAAGCAATCCTCCTACCTCAGCCTCCCGAGTAGTTGGGACTATAGGTGTGCACCACCGCACCTGGCTGATTTTTTTCTATTTTTAGTAGAGACGGGATCTCATACTTGCTCAGGCTGGTCTTGAATTCCTAAGCTCAAGCGATCCTTCTGCCTCGGTCTCCCAAAGTTCTAGGATTACAGGTGTGAGCCACTGAGCCTGGTGGAATCTTTTCCTTGTTAATTTGATTTTAATTAGCCATGTTCACTGATCACTAGAAGAAAGTTCTATTCTAAACTTTGTTCATTGGGGGTGGGACACAAGTGACTTCACTTCCATTAATAAGGGACAGTAGGTACATGGGCATTTGTTGTATTGTTCTTATACATTTGTGTTGTGTTAGATATTGCATTTACCAGGTCCCAAGTCTCCTTAGAAGATGTGGGAGCTCAGTTTCTTCCACTTATGCACAAACTGCCATGCCAGCTAATGGGAGCCTGGTAAGCTTCCATCTTCTCTAGGGCTGCACAGGAATACACTTCCCATGCTAACAGAGGGGTGGCCTCCACTTCCCAGGACAGAAAACATTCTTTAATGAAATAGCTGGTTGATTGTTAAGTCTTGCTTGGGCTCCCTTGTGATTCTTCCTTATTTAGTGGAATTATGAGGAGGTTAGTTGATTATGCTAAACCATGGAGTAAAATATTTCATATTGAACCCCAAGTTTTCCTTTTTCCTCCGTACACACACACATAGACACATACAAACACACTTCTGTCTTCTGGGCAGTATCCAGCTGAGATTTGATGTCTTAGGTCAATAATTTGGCAAGACTGATAGAAAATTCCAAGTTATATTCCTTTTACAAATGAGAAAAAAAGAGAATGTGACATCTAATGATGTCCAGTTTAAATGTTATAGTCCCTATGTTTCTGATTTAAAGCAAAACACTCTGCAGATGGGAAATGGCCCTCAACCTAGCTATTTGGTTTCTTGAAGACCAAAAGTCCCCTAAAGAGTTACTTGATTGAAGCCAAACTTTTCACCTCTGTATTCAAGACTTATGCTAGTAAAAAGAGAGAGAAATTAAGAGGGGGAGAGGAAGGAAAAGAGAAAGAGAGAGGCCTCAGTCTCCCAAGTAGCTGGGACTACAGGCATGTGCCACCGTACCTGGCTAATTTTTTCTATATATTTTTAGTTGTACAACTAATTTCTTTCTATTTTTAGTAGAGACGGGATCTTGCTCTTGCTCAGGCTGGTCGTGAACTCTTGAGCTCAAACAATCCTCCCGCCTTGGCCTCCCAAAGTGCTAGGATTACAGGCGTGAGCCAAAATACCTGGCCCTAAAATAGGTAAATAATTTGATGTACACTCATACGATGGTGTGCTTCACAGCAGTAAAAAAAGAATGAACTACTACTACTTGCAGAAAATGAATCTCAAAGGCTTGTGTGACTTCCTGTCTTCCCCTCTCCTGACTGTGCTCTAGCTCTGCTGGTCTCTTGCTTTCTCTGGAATTCCCAAGCTCAACTGCACTTAGCGCCTTTGGCCTTGCTGCTTCCTCACCCTGCAGTGCTCTTCCCTTAGACCTGTGCGTGGTTGGCTCCTTGTCATTCTGGACTGAATGAATGAGCAAATGAATAAATGAATATACTTGAAAGGTATAGGTCTCTTACTTTCTCTCTCTTTTTACTAGCATAAATCTTGAATACAGAGGTGAAAAGTTTGGCTTCAATCAAGTAACTCCTTAGGGGACTTTTTGTCTTCAAGAAACCAAATAGCTACGTTGAAGGCCATTTCCCATCTGCAGAGTGTTTTGCTTTAAATCAGAAACATGGGGACTATAACATTCAAACAGGACATCATTAGATGTCATATTTTTTCTTATTTGTAAAAGGAATATAACTTGGAATTTTCTATCAGTCTTGCCAAATTATTGACCTAAGACATCAAATCTCAACTGGTTACTGCCCAGAAGACAGAAGTGTGTTTGTGTGTGTGTACGGAGGAAAAAGGAAAACTTGGGGTTCAATATGAAATATTTTACTCCATGGTAGGTCAGGGGAGAGGTCCAGGCTGGAGACATAGATTTAGAAGCCATCAGCAAACAGATGGTATTTAAAGCCCTGAGATTGTATGCGAACACCTACTGAGTATATTTAGAGCTCTGGGATATGTCAGCCTTTAGAGATTCAGGAGACGAGAGGAGGCTGAAAAGGAATGGCCGGTGAAGTAGAAGGAGAACCAAGAGAGAATGGAGTCCCAGAAGTTAGATGAAGAAAGTACTGGAAAGAGGGATCTTGTATATCAAATGTGGCTGAAACAGTTTAGCGACAATGAGGACTAAGAAACACCGAGTAGATTTGAGAGCATACAGGCACTGGAGACATTGACAAGTGCTATTTCTGTAGAGTAGAAGAAATAAAAGATTGGCTGGAGTGGATTCAAGGGAGGAGAAAAGAAAGTGAAGATAGAAAGTGTAGATAACTCAAGAAGTCTTGCTGCAAAGGGAACAAAGAAATGGAGAAGTAGGCGGGGTCAAGAAAAGTTTTCTTTTGTTAAGATGGGAGGAATTGCAGCATGCTTGTGTACTAATGGGAACAGTCGGGAAGAGAGAGGAAAATTGGCGGTGGGGCATATACCCAATAAAATGAGGGAGGGCTGATGTCTACTGAAGATGCACAGGAATTTTCATAGCCACTTTTATTCTTAATAGCCAAAGCACAACCCAAATATCCATCACTAGTGTTCTGGTTATCTGCTACTGTGTAACAAATAATTTCAAAATTTAGAGGCTTAAAACAGCAATATGTCAGTATGAAATCTCATGATTCTGTGGGTCAGGAAACCACACTGAGCATCACAAAGACAGCTCATTTTGCTCTGTGATCTCTGGGGTCTTGGCTGGGATGACTTGAATGGCTGAGGGCTGGTGGGCCATCTCTTTTCCTACCCTCAGCCTCTGCCGGTGGCTAACATGGGCTTCCTTGCAGCATGCTGCCTTCAGGGTAGTCAGACTTCTTATATGTACTGATTCAGGGCTCTAAGAGGAAAGAAGCAGAAGTTGCTCCTTCTCTTAAAAGCTACACTTAGAATTGGCATAGGATCACTTCTACCACACTCTATGGACCAGCCAAATTCAAGAGGACACAGACCCCACTCTCAATGGGAGGAATGTCAAAGAATTTGCAGCCATCCTAAAGAAGCCACAATTAGTAAAATAGGTAAATAATTTTTTTTTTTTTTGAGATGGAGTCTCACTCTGTTGCCCAGGCTAGAGTGCCGTGGCGTCAGCCTCACTCACAGCAACCTCAAACTCCTGGGCTCAAGCGATCCTCCTCCCTCAGCCTCCCGAGTAGCTGGGACAACAGGCATGTGCCACCAAGCCCGGCAAATTTTTTCTATATATTTTTAGTTGTACAACTAATTTCTTTCTACTTTTAGTAGAGCTGGGGTCTGGCTCTTGCTCAGACTGGTCTCTTGAGCTCTTGAGCTCTGAACTCTTGAGCTCAAACGATCCTCCCGCCTTGTCCTTCCAAATTGCTAGGATTACAGGCGTGAGCCAAAACACCTGGCCCTAAAATAGGTAAATAATTTGATGTACACTCATACGATGGTGTGCTTCACAGCAGTAAAGAAAGAATGAACTACTACTGCTTGCAGAGAATGACTCTCAAAGACAATGCTAAATGAAATGTCAGACACAAAAGAATACATTCTTTAACATTCCATTTACATAAAGCTTTGTTTGCACAATCTAGGATGATAGAAGTCAGAATGGTGGATACCCTTGAGAGGGAACTGACTTGGATGGGCCATGGGGGAGCCTTCACGGGTGCTAGAAAGCTCTATATCTTGATCTGGGTGGCAGTAACACAGGTATATATATATATATATGCAAAATTCATCAAACAACATACTTAAGGTTAATGTTCTTCCCTGTATTTAAAGTATCAATTAAAAAACTCTAAAACATAACAAAAATGAGGCAGGAAAGAGAGAAGACCGTTGCTGGGAGGATGTGTGGGAGGAGAGAGGGCGTGGGATCCAGTGCATGGGCTGCAGGAATGCCTGGAATTGCTCTTCTGACTGCTGACATTTCTCACTGGAAACAGGTAGCTCAGGCAGAAGCTGGTACGGAGGAGGAGAAGTGGAGGATTGAAGAGAAGACAGGCTGGGAAAGAGCAGTCTAGAAGGGACACATCGGAGGATTCCAGCAGCACTAAAGAAAGGCGGGATTGAAGTATCTGGTCATTAATGTAGAGTGAGGCAATGCGGCTCTGTGTGTCCACATTCAGCTGATTGCAGGCAGAGAAGTGAACTTCACCACAACTTCATCACCTTTTGTCAGGAGATACAGTGGAGGGAGGCAGGGGCAAGGAATTGCGGGCAAGGGAGCAAAACCAGATGATGAGGGCCCACGGGCAAGGAGCATGGGGCCGACAATTGCTAGAGGTGCAGTATGAGAGGAAGGGAACTGAAAATAGAGCAAGTGAGGGGAGGAAGATGATTGCGTGGAGGTTATGGAGGAGGTAGAGCTATTGGTAATATCAACATCTGACCGTGGGGCCAGGTGGCTGAGGTTGTGTACAGGCACAAGCTAACTCCTCAGTCTCAGTGGCTCGGCACGTCAAGCTTTATCTCTGGTTCACATCACAACGCAATGCTTATTGATGGGGTAGGGGTGAGGATATGCTCCCTGCAGTCATTTGAAGTCCAGGGATCTTTCTATGGCAGCTCAGACTATAGGGCTGCACTGTCTAATACAGCAGCCGCCAGTCACCTGTGGATACTGAGCACTTGAAATGTGACTTGAGCAGCTAAGAAACTGAGTTTTAAATTTTATTTATGTTTAATTAATTACAATTTTTGAAAATATATGTGTGGAACAATTTTGGTATGTGCAACTACTTTATAAAATTAAAGCCTCGGTGTGGTGGCTCATGCCTATATTCCTAGCACTTTGGGAGGCAAAGGTGGGACGATGGCTTGAGGCCAGGAGTTCCAGATCAGCCTGGGCAACATAGCAAGACCCCATCTCTACAACAAATCGAAAAATTAGCTGGGCATTGTGGTGCACACCTGTAGTCCCAGTTACTTAGGAGGCTGAGGCAGTAGGATTGCTTGTGCCCAGGGGTTCGAGGCTGCAGTGAGCTATGATGACGCCACTGTATTCTAGCCCGGGTGACAGAGTGAGACCCTGTCTCAAAAAAATAAAATCACATATGGGGTGATTTTACCTCATGGGGTAGCACTGCTCTAGGGCCTGGAACGCTCTGTGGGATCCTCTCTAGCTGACTGGCAGATAATGAAAGAGCAAGCAGAAGATTGCAGGGGTGGTTTCTACTTCCTTTGTCCAGAACGCAGTCATGAAGCCACACCCACAAGGAGGAGGGGAATGTAGTCTTCCTGGAGGGGAGAGGAAACAGATTTGGTGAGCAATGAGCTGGCCTCGGCACAGGCAGCGTGAAGGACAAGAGCACTGGCGGAGAGGCAGGCAAGGTGCTGGCAAACAGCGGACTGGCAGACTGTCCGTGAAATCACCATGAGTTTGAAGAGTGACAGGGAATGGAACCTTCAAGGAATTCAAAGAAGTGACCCGAGTCTGCAGTGCGTTTAATAAAGAGGAATGTTTAGTAAAGAGTCAGAAAATGTGCTTTAAGGCAGAGCTTTTGAGGAGAGAGGGATTGTGGTCTTGAAGCAGCAGTCTGGAGAAGTGGCCAGTGGTCACGGTGTGGAGGGGAGAGACTAAAGGCCCTGCCTGAAAGAGTTTCTGGGGAAGTAGTGTCCTTACAGACAATAGGTTTTGGTGTGTGACATTAAGCAAGTTATTTATCCACTCTGTTTGAGATTTCTTTGCCTTAAAATAGGGATAATAATTCTTATCTCATGAGGTTGTTGTATTAAATGCTGACATACAGATGCTCCTTGACTTGTGATGAGGTTACATCCCAATAAGCTCATCGTTGAAGTTGAAAATATCTTAAAGTTGAAAATATCTTAAATCAAAAATGTATTTAGGCCAGGCGTGGTGGCTCACGCCTGTAATCCTAGCACTCTGGGAGGCCGAGGCGGGCGGATTGCTCAAGGTCAGGAGCTTGAGACCAGCCTGAGCAAGAGCAAGATACTGTCTCTACTAAAAATAGAAAGAAATTAATTGGCCAACTAAAAATATATTAAAAAAATTAGCCGGGCATGGTGGCACATGCCTGTAGTCCCAGCTACTCGGGAGGCTGAGGGAGGAGGATCACTTGAGCCCAGGAGTTTGAGGTTGCTGTGAGTGAGGCTGATGCCACGGCACTCTAGCCTGGGCAACAGAGTGAGACTCTGTCTCAAAAAAAAAAAATGCATTTAACACACCTAACCTCCTGAACATCATAGCTTAGCCTTGCCCTCATGAAACGTGCTCAGAACACTTCCATTAGTTTATGGTTGGGCACAGTCTTCTGGCAACAGAGTATACTGCAGAGTATCAGTTGTCTACCCTTGTGATCAGGTGGCTGGCTGACGGGTAGCTAGGGCTCATTGCCTCCACCCAGCATCTAAAGAGACTCATACTACTTTCTGCTGAAAGCATATGACTTTCACACCATCATAAAGTCAAAAAATCATAAGTTGAACCATCGTAAATCAGGGACCATCTCTACCTGCAAAGTGTTTAGCGTGTAGAAATGGCTATATGAAATAATTTCCTGGCCGGGTGCAGTAGCTCAAGCCTGTAATCCTAGCACTCTGGGAGGCCAAGGTGGAAGGATTGCTTCAAGTCAGGAATTAGAGACCAGCCTGAGTAAGAGTGAGACCCTGTCTCTACAAAAAACAGAAAAATTAGCTGGGTGTCGTGGTGCTCGCCTGTAGTCCCAGCTAGTCAGGAGGCTGAAGCAGGAGGATTACTTGAGCCCAGGAGTTGGAGGTTGCAGTGAACTATGATGGCACCACTGCATTCTACTCAGGTTGACAGAGTGAGACTCTGTCTCAAAAAAAAAAAAAAGAAAGAAAGAGTTTCCTAACATTGTACTAAAAGTACACTAGTTTTTCCTTTGTATTTTCTTCCTTCATGCATTTACTGTCCTTTGTGTGAGCCTTCAATCTGGCCTTGCACTCAGATACATGAAAGCAATCTGTTAGCTGTGCCCTTGTTCTAGGACATGATTCACTAGTCCATGTAATTTATGTTGTCACTCAGAAGAAAGGGTCAGCTTTGATGTGATATCAAATTGACTTAATCTTAGACTATAGTTTGAAAAAGGACACACATTTCTTCTATAAATAGAATTAAAATTTCATTTTCAAAAGGAAAAATTTTGTGTGTAAAGAGGGAAGTTCTGGGAGGAGGGTGTGGCTACTTTCCAGACTACAGTTGATGAAATTGCACAGACTTTTATCCTATTGCCTAACATGGACTAGTATATGAATGGCAAAATGAAGAATGATATTGGGCATTTCCTCCAATAATCCATTCTTTTACACATTTCCAGAGCAGTGCCTGAGAATCAACGGCTTCCACGGATGTCTGTAGTAAGATATCTAAGCAGAACCTCCTAGGCATGACAATTAAATTAGCATTCTGTATTACAGTTTGCTTTTGAGTGGGCATATCCCACACATCACTCTCCAAATCCCACACAAGCAATTCAAGAACCTGTCAGAACTTCCTCGAAGTGTGACTGCTGCTGGTCAAAGTTCAGGCAGAAAAGAGGTAGGTGAATTCTTCTGTTCCCCAGGGCTAGAAAAGAACTGCGAAACCCAGCCGATCAGTTAGAAAGCTCCATCCCGTGCATAACTTTTAAGAATCTCTTAGCTACTTGGTCTTGGAGAGGGGGAACTGATCCTTTGCATTGGTTTTGTGAGTTTCCGTCCACCACGTCTGGCATGCCTAGGAACTCTGCTGGGTCTGCCGGGTTAAACCTCGCCAGCTATGCACGTCCCCATTTTCAACTTTGGAACTGAATCTTAGAGTTTAAGTCATCTCTAGAACACAAAACATTTTTAACTTATTAATTTTTAAAGTTTCATCTGTGTGGTGCTTTATAGCACCTTCCCGTAGGTTCTCAGCAAACCCCTGTAAGGAAGATTTTAGCTCTGCAGAACGCACAGTTATAGGAAGGTAGCAGAGGCTGTGTCTCATGGTCCTTGATGCCAAGCCCTGTGCTTCTGTACAATGCCCACCCTTTCTTGTGAGTAAAAACTAAACCAAACCAACATGAAATGAAATACTGCTTCCTCATCTAGCTAATTTTGTCGCAGAATCACTGTGACCAGGGATTTGGAGTACACGGCACCCAGTTTCTCTACCAGTGGCTCACATGTCCTCCCAGAGATATTCTCAGTGGGTAAAATTTTAGGCTTGCAAGTCTAACGGAAACTGAGGCAAACCACTCTACATGTGGCTTTTTAACTTAAATGTTTTCTAAATGATCCTTCCATGTTAGTTATCAATAACTTAGAAGGGATGGGCAGATATCTGAGCCTGATCATTACAGCTTAAATTCAAGAACCTGGCCATCATTCCCTCCCCCGGTGCCAGAAACCCCACAGTAGTTTCCTATTACTTACAAAATCCCATCTAAATGTTTTTCTTTTTAAGGGGTGGGGAAAGTGAAGTTCAATTTCTCTCTCTCTTTCTTTCTTTCTTTCTTTCTTTCTTTCTTTCTTTCTTTCTTTCTTTCTTTCTTTCTTTCTTTCTTTCTTTCTTTCTTTTCTTTCTTTCTTTCTTGAAGGAGTCTCACTCTGTCACCCTGGGTAAAGTGCAATGGCATCATCATAGCGCACTGTAACCTCAAATTCCTGGGCTCAAGTGATCCTCCTGACTCAGCCTCCTGAGCTGGAACTACAGGCACTTTCCACAACACTGGGCTAATTTTACTATTTTTAGTAAAAATGGGGTCTGGCTTTTGCTCAGGCTGGTCTCAAACTCGTGAGCTCAAGTAATCCTCCCACCTCAGCCTCTCAGAATGCTAGGATTATAGGCGTGAGCCACCGGGCCAACCCCATCTAAATGTTTAGCCAGGAATTCAAAGGCCTCCACAACCTGGCCTAAACCACCATTCAAATTTACATCCCTATAATCCTGTATAAAACTTTCTGCCCTCCCCTGCTGGTATCCCTGCCCTGTGGGTTATAAACTGTACATAACATATAATTTTTCCCATTCTCTTTCTTTCCCTAACTTTCTATATCCATTCAGTTTTATCTATCATTCTTTTTTTATCCTTGAACTTAAAACAACCTTTAAAAACCCCTAGCCAGGCTAAGCACAGTGGCTCTTGCCTATAGTCCTAGCACTGTAAGAGGCCAAGGCAGGAGGATTGCTTGAGGCTAGGAGTTCTAGACCAGCCTGAGGAAAAGCAAGACCCCATCTCTAAAAAAATAGAAATAATAGTCGGGTGTGGGGACGCGTGCTTGTAGTCCCAGCTACTCAGGAGGCTGAGGCAGGAGGTTCTGTTGAGCCCAGGAGTTTGAGGTTGCTGTGAGCTGTGATGACACCACTGCACTCTAGCCCAGGTGACAGATCGAGACCCTATCTCAAAAATAAATAAACAAATAAATAAAACCCCTAGAAAAAATTACTTTTGCTTTAACAAAAACCACATTCTCATGACTGCTTTACAACCTTCTTTAACAAAAACACATCCTATTTTTCTTACATACTCTGTACACAGAATTGTTTCTCTAATATCTAGTAGGGTTTTTCACTTTCTTTTTTTTTTTTTTCCCAAGGCAAGTGTGAAACGAAGTTTATTGAGGAAGGACAACATAAGTTTACAGAGTAAGAGTGAGATACGTTCACCAAATTTGATGAGCGGACCCCCCCACTCCTGTCGTAACAAGAGGACCTGGCCCATCATATTGACAGTAAATGTTTGTTAACTGAATGATTATTCCTAAATGAATTGTCAATCACTGGATCTGTGTAACTAGTTCTTCTTTATCTCCCCTACAGAGTCTTGAAAGGGACATTATGGATGATTGATTGACCGATTTTCCCTCTGGTGTTTGATGTCTATGTTCCAGAGATTAACCCATCACCCCTGCCTCAGGGGCATGAGCTGGTGAGCTGGTTTGGCCTTTTTAGTACATTTGATGAACACTGGTGATTCTCAGGTGATTCTTTCTAAGAGCTCAGGTTGGCTTGTGGCCCCCCATCCTTCGGATTGCCATAAAGAGGGACAAATCAGATCCTCTTGTACAAAGAGATGTACCATGCACCTCTCTCTCAAATGAGACAGTGTCCTGCCTATCTGTTCAATGTTTTCCCTGTTTCAGCCTTTCCAGGGACTGACTGACTTTGGTTTCTGTGCTTTTGTTTCCCCATGTCAAGGATTCTATTAGAATCAATAATTTCAGTGGGGATTGAATAAGAAATAATTTGAATATCAAAAAAGAAAAAAAAAATTTTTTTTTTGAGACAGAGTCTCACTCTGTTGCCCGGGCTAGAGTGCCGTGGCGTCAGCCTAGCTCGCAGCAACGTCAAACTCCTGGGCTCAGGCAATCCTCCTGCCTCAGCCTCCCGAGTAGCTGGGACTACAGGCATGCACCACCATGGCTGGCTAATTTTTTCTATATATTTTTAGTTGGCCAATTAATTTCTTTGTATTTTAGTAGAGATGGGGTCTCACTCTTGCTCAGGCT
>CAUYRT010102175.1:0-13150 GCA_963574885.1 Lepilemur ruficaudatus
CTTGAGCCCAGGAGTTTGAGGTTGCTATGAGCTAGATTGATGCCACGGCACTCTAGCCCAGGCAACAGAGTGAGACTCTGTCTTAAAAAAAAAAAAAAAAAAAAAGATCTCATCAAACAGACATTATTAAATAGATAAAAATTATTTCTAAAAAAGAACCAGGGCTGGGCTCAGTGGCTCCCACTTGTAATTCACTTTGGAAGGCTGAGGTGGGAGGATCACCTGAGGCCAGGAGTTTGAAACCAGCCTGGGCAACATAGTGAGAGCCTATCACTAAAAAAAAAAAAAAAATTAGTTGAGTATGGTAGTGCACAACTATAGTCTCAGCTACTGGGGAGGCTGAGCTGGGAGGATCCCATGAACCCAGGAGTTTGAGGCTACAGTGAGCTATGATGACGCCACTGCACTCCAGCCTGGGCAACAGAGTAAGATCCTGTCTCTTAAAAAAAGAATAAAAAAGAACTAAATGGAAATTGTGGAGTTAGAAAGTACAATGACTCAAAAAAAAAAAACTCAGGAGAGAAAACTCAACAGTACATGTGAAGTGGCAGAAGAAGGAATCAGTGAAGAATATTTGATCAACAGAAATTATGAAATCTAAAATATAGAAGGATAAAAGAAATGAAGAAAAATAAACAGATCCTTAGAGAAATGTGGAGTACAATTAAATGCACCAGCATACACACAATGGGAGTGCCAGGAGAGAAGAGAAAGGAGCAAGAAACATAGAAATAACGGCCAAAAACTTCCCAAATTTGATGGAAAACATTAATCCACAGACCTAGGATGCTCAATGAATTCCAAGTAGAATAACTGCAAAGAGATCCACAATCAGAAACCTCACAGTAAAATGCTAAAGGACAAACAAATACAAAGAGGAAATCTTAAAAGCGGTAAGAGAAAAGTGACACATCATTTACAAAGGAACTCCAATAAGATGAGCAAATGACTTCTCCTGGGACAACAGAGGCCAGAAGGCAGGGGATGACATATTCAAATGGTTAATTCAAATGTAAGTTCATGCAAACATTTATAAACATTAGTTATAGGTTATTTAACAAGTGCTGCTTTACTTAAATATTTTATATTCAAGTACATATAGGGCTGATTAAAGTATATTAAATTTTTATACTCAAAGTGCTGAAAGAAAAAAAAATCCTCCTGTCAACCAAGAATCTGATATCCAGGAAAACTATCTTTCAAAAAATAAAGACATTCTCAGATAAATAAAAACTGAGAGCATCTGTTGCTAGCAAACTCACCTTTTAAGGAATACTAAAGGAAGTTCTTCATGGTGAAAACAATTGATCCCAGTTATTTGAATCCATGGTTTTTAAAGAGCACTGATGAAGGCAATTGTGTGATTATAAAAAGACAGTACAAATGCATAGTTCTCTTTCTTCTTTCAACTGATTTAAAAAAACAGTTGTGCAAAATAATAGGTACATAATGTATTCTTAGGTCTAAGTCATACAGAAATATATTTGACAATAACAATACAAACAAGGTGGGTGGGAGCAACGGTGTACAGGAATAAGGAAAGGGCAATGGATGCTAATTCAAATTCCCAAAGAACCAGAAACGGTAAACAGGAAGGTTAACGTAACAAACTCTCTCCACATATTAGTTTTCCCTTATTCTCCTAGCCTCTCTAAAAGATATAAAATTATATGGCTTAATAATTAAGACAACATATTAAAGCCACAGCGCCTGGCCTTGAAAGCCTTTTGAGGACAGGCTGCAAGACCTAAAAGGATGGCTTGGCCTCAGTATGGCATTCACACACATGCAATTTTAGGATGTCTAATAAAGCCCTTAGTGCCTCAGGCTTTTCAGGTGTCTGCTGCCCCTTCCACCTGCAGGGAATATTTGTACCATCTACAGGCCCCAGTGAGTGGGCATGTTCTGTCTATGCCATATGACCTCTTACCCTTTGACCCCCATCCCTGCCATGGAGGACTGGACAAGCAGAAGGCACCTGGCCCCAGGGAGCCTCACTGAGAGACTGTTTTATAACTTTGTCTATTTAGTTCAGCATTACAAGGAAGAGATGCAGGCATCATTAGCTATGGGAACCAACCTTGAGGGTCCCCGCATAGACCGAAGGCCAAGATAATGACCAAAAGTCAGCTGGGTGAGCCCAGGTGGGCAGACGGCAGATGTGCAGAGCGAGTTCTCCAGGCAAAGAGAGCAGCTGCAGGAGCTCACGGTTTCCTGGGCAAGACCCCATGAGACCTGGCTCCATTCCACACCCACCTTTAACTTCCATGGGCTCTATCTTTCTACTAAACTTCACTTGTACTCACGAGCTGGCTGGAATAGCTTTCAGGTGCTTGCAATGAAATCAGCCCTACAACTGATAACTGTAAACTATTTTCTTACTTTGTCCCCAGGAAGTGTGGACAACACCAAAACCTCAAAGCCTTTAACCTTACAAATTAGGGCACAGTCTTTTTCTCTTAATTATTAGATAACTGTACAATCTGACATGTGAAGTCCAGTCAGCCTAAAACTGCACACAACTTTTTCCTGAAGGCAGTTGTGCCGGGAGTCTGGGATACAGAGACGCATGAGGCAGCCTCAGGTCCCCAGCTGCCCTGCAGCTGCCACCGGAGCAGCCGTATTCCTCATCACAGTCGTGACTACGAACTCAGGAACGACTTCAAGTAAATGGTCTGGAAAGAGGGTCCCGCCCACCCCCTTCCCCGTGGAAAATACCTGATAGAAGTTTGTTTTCTCTGCAACAACTTTCAATATCCCTGGAGCAATGGGAGGAACAGTCACCATCTGCAGCTTGCCAAAAAATGGGTTGTGTCCAGAGCTTTTGTAGCGTTTCATCTTGTCTTCGATGACAAGTGCGAGGGACTGGGAATGGTTTATCACTTCCAGCAGAGTGGAAATGGCCACATTCTGGAGGTAGCAGTCCGTCGCACAGCAGCAAATGGTCATGAGGGATTTCAGCCAAGACGGGAAACCGGAATCGTTGGCTCCTGAAAGGAAGCCAGCCAGAGAGGCAGAAACACACAAAACCATGTCAGGATGGCTCCAGTCTGCAGACTCTACAGCACCTGAGATCCAGGAAGTTACTCGAGAAAGTCACCCGGACAGCAGTGTGCTAACCTTCTGATGGTGACACTTATTTAGAAATAAGGTCTTTACAGATGTCATCAAGCTAAGATGAGGCCATCAGGGTGACCCCTGATCCAAGATGACTGGTGTCCTTATAGGAGGAAAATGCCACGTGGAGGCAGTCACACACAGGGAGACAGCACGTGAAGGCAGAGGCAGGACCGGATGGATGCAGCTGCAAGCCAAGGAATCCCAGGGATTGTGGCCACCACCAGAAGTTAGTAAGAGGCAAGGAAGTATTATTCTACCCAGAGTCTCAGAGCAAGCATGGCCCTGTTGACACTTTGGTCTCAGACCTCTGGCCTCTAAAGCTGTGATATGATAAATTTATGTAGTTTAAGTACTCAGTTTACGGTACTTTGTTAGGGCAGCCCTAGCAACCCGATACATCAATCTTTAACAACAGGTGTCATGAAATAGTCTATTTAGTATGACTGAGCATTTTTTATGTTCTAGATCTTCTAACGGGCTGTGCTGGACACCCAAGATTTAAAAATACAGACCCAGCTGTTATCAATTTGCCATGCAGTGAGATGCAAGTTAAAATATACACAACTACAAAACAAAGAAGAAAACAAATACACCCAATAGTCTCTTCTTGGCTGACAGATGTTGTTAGCTAGTCTGTAAATATAGGCTGAGTATCCCAATCCAAAATCCAAAATCCCAAACTTTTTGAGAACACGATGTTCAAAGGAAATGCACACTGGAGCACTTCAGAGTTTAGATCTTTGGACTAAGGATGCTGAACCAGTAAGTATTAAAATAATGAAAATATTTCAAAATCTGAAAAAATCTGAAATCCGAAAGACTTCTCGTCCCAAGCATTTTGGATAACGGATACTCAACCTGCATCAATCATGTCAGTAATATGCTTCCCAAAGGGGACGTTAGTGGGCTGTGCTCTCACCCGGAAGCTGGAAGAGCATTTCACAGAGCTGCTCGGTCTCCTCCTCGGACAGGTAGACGGGGAAGGTGGCGCAGTCCAGCAGCAGGTGGCAGGCGGCCGCAAAGGCCTCCCTGCAGTCCTTCCCGGAGCCCCCTAGGTCAATGACCACCTGGTCAACGTCCCATTCTTCCTCCTTTTTTCTGCCAGGGCTATTGGGCAAAGAGGACGGTGACTCTGAACTTTTTGTCTTAAATGGAGACCCTCGCACTGTGAACAAGTCTGAAAGCATCTGCTTAAACTGGGGCACAGTGATGGGCTTGGTCTCCCAAGAGTTCTTCCTGCTGGAGCTGTCGACCACCAGGCTCTGTGTCCCACCCTTGTCCCTCTTCCCTGCAGGCTCTTCGGACTTGCTTTCCTCTCCAGACGCCGTGAGCTGTACTCCAAAAATGTTCTTGCTGGCAAAGTTGGCAATTAGCTCTTGGATGCAAAGAAACGTCCTCTGCATGACCCCACCCTTCTTCCAAACGTCGTCTCTTTCAGGAGAGACCCGAGGAACCCTCAAGTGTTCAGAGAGCTCTGGCGAGGAGGCACTGAGCCCAATCCCACTGTCCTCGGATTTCAGGGGCAGGAAGGAAGTGTCTTCATCACTTGGAATCACTACCTTTGTTTCCAAAATTATTTTGCCATTTTCACCTTTTACTGGACTCTGCAAAACATGAAAAATAATGTGTTTTATGCATCTCTTAAGATCAAGGGATTCAAGTATAAGCTGAATCAGGTAAACCATGAATGCATTTCGAACCTGTCTGCCAAAATCATAACTCTCTAGACCAAGAGAACCCCTGTGTAAAGTGTGTGATGAAACTCAGAACGCACGCAAAGCGGGGGAAGGAGGGATGGTGTGACCCAGAGAAGAGGCTGGTGTGCCAACATGCGCTGTGACAGGCTGGCTCTCGGGCCTACTTTGTCTTATTTATTTAGATACCTCTCAGTTCAAAAAAGTTGTTTAAAACCTATCTTTGATAAATTTGAAAATATGAATGAGGAAACTGAGCTGCAGGTAAAATGCAGGCATGAAGAAATAAGAGGAGAAAGCTAGAATAGTCTGCTCAAAAATACCTATGTATGCATCCATGTACATACACATACACACACACACACACACACACACACACACACACACACGGTGGCTTTTCCAAAGTGAGGACACTTCAACCTTCAATGGAACAACCTTTTCTCTTTTCCTATACTGTTATTTAGATAATATTACATTAAATTTGACAATTTTTTTTCTTTTTTTTTAAGAGATGGGGTCTCACTCTGTCACCCAGGCTGGAGTGCAGTGGTGCGATCATAGCTCACTGTAGCTTCGAATTCCTGGGCTCAAGTGATCCTCCCAAGTAGCTGGGACTACAGGCACAAACCACCATGCCTGGCTAATTTTTCTTATTTTTTGTAGAGATGGGGTTGCCCTGGCTGGTCTAGAACTTTTGGTCTCAAGCGATCCTCCTGCCTCAGCCTCCTGTGTCCCTGGGATTACAGGTGTGAGCCACCGTGCCCAGCTAAATCTGAAACACTTTAGCATTGAAAATATTAACACTATGCTCTGCAGGGAAGAATGGGAAGGGAGCATGCGATTTTTGAAACATACTCTTACTCATATTTGTATACTATACATGCTTAAGATTCATATCTTGAATCATTTTCAGGATATTTTTTCCCAATAACTAGAACAGCTAGGGGAAAAAAAGACAACTTCTAATTTGAAGTAACAGTCTGTAATTAGTCTGTGAATTGAGATTCAATTCCCATCAGAAGCTCATTTATCTCTAAATACCCGCTGATACACACAGCTCGCTTTCTCTCTCAGAACGCCTCACTGGCTAGTCTGCTCACACACCTGTTTGCCATTGCACTGAACTAATTTCAAGGGAAAAATGTTCAAATCCCTAAACAAAATAGAAAATAGGCAATCTGGATACAGAGACAGACATACTTCAACAAGCCAAAGAACACAGGCAAATTGTTTGCGGGACCATCACTGTTAGTCTTTTTGGAAGACAGTTTGGCAACGTCTCTCACAGTTTCGAGGCAGCATGCATGTCTTTTGACTGTAACTCACTGCTAGGAATTTGTCCCTCAGAGACACTAGCCCCATGGACAAGCTGTATGAGGATGCTGATTGTGGCACTGTTTTTAACAGTGGAAAACTGGAAATAACCCAAGTAACTAGTGGAATAATTGAAGAAACTTTAAATCTATATAATAGCTCATTATGTAGAAGGTAAAAAAGAATAGATACCTTTTTGTATACTGCTATGCAAAGATGTCCCTAAAATATTGTTTGAATGAAAACCGAAGCAAGTCAGAGAACACTGTATATAACGGGTTGAACTGTGCTCTGCCAAAAGATGCTTAAGTCCTAACTCTAGTACCCATGAATGTGACCTTATTTGAAAACAGTCTTTGCAGATGATCAAGTTGAGGTCACCAGGGTGGGCCCTACTGCCACAGGACTGGCGTCCTTATAAAAAGGGGGAAATCTGGACACAGAGACAGATCCACTTCAACAAGCCAAGGAATGCCAGAGATCGCCAGCCAACCAGCAGAAGCTACGAGAGAGGCCTGGAACAGATTATTTTTTCCTAGCACACAGAGGAGGAACCAACCCTGCTGACATCTTCATCTCAGACTCTGGCCTCTAGAACTGTGAGAAAAAATTGGTTTGTGTTGTTTAAGCCACCAAGTCTGAAGTATCTTGTTATGCAAAGCCTATCAAATTAATCCAGGATCTCACATATATTGTGAGAAAATTGATTTGTGTTGTTTAAGCCACCCAGTCTATGGCATTTTGCTATGTAAAGCCTACCAAATGAATCCAGTATCTCATTTATATTTTAAATAACCAAAATCACAGGCATATAAACATACACATAGGCTAGCTATATCTCTCCATTAACTGTAGTTATGTAGTTATTAACTGTATCTAGCCATTCACTATAGTAGTTAAGTAGCAGGGAAGTCGCGCAGGAGTGGGTGAAGTAGAAGGGGTTAACAGCTATGCTAAAACCTTTTAAAGTGTTGGAGGGTTTTACAAGCATATTTGACATATCACCCACATATCTTCTCATCCTAACCAACCCTAATTTCTTTCTGTTTCCAGGAAGGCACAACCTTCCTGAAACAAAGTTCTCTGCTTTCTGCCCAGAGAACTATTTCTGTTCCTAGGAGCACATACCGAGGTTCCGCTCGTGGACTCTGTGTCTAGGTAGGAAGGCGGCATTTGGACTTTGCTGAGCACCTTGAAACACGTCTTCAAGGCCTGAGTGAGTTCAGGTAAACTTAAGGCCTCCATTTCCTCAGCAAGAGGCTGCACCAGGCAGCTGAGCACCTGCGGGAGATACTGGGTTTGCACCTCGGAGTAAAGTTCCTATGAAATAAAAACACAGGTTTAACCTGCATGTCAGTTTACAACCAGAAAAACAATGCCCCTCCAAATGGCATCTTAAAAAATTCAATCCCCCCCTCTTTTTTTGGTAGAGACAGGGTTTTGCTCTGTCACCCTGGCTAGAGTACAGTGACATCATCATGGTTCACTGCAGCCCCTCCTGGGATCAAGCAATCCTCCTATTTTGGCCTCTCAAGTAGTTAAGACTACACGTACACGCCACCATGCTTGGTTAATTTTTCTTATTTTTGGTAGCAATAGGGTTTCGCTCGCTATGTTGTCCAGGCTGGTCTTGAACTCCTGGGCTCAAATAATCCTCCTTCCTCAGCCTCTCAAAGTACTGGGATTCCACATTTGGCCAAAAAATTCAATTTTTTAGAGTATAAGTTTCACATTAATTCCCAAATCAGAAAACAAAATATTTCCTTTTAATCTAGATACATCAAGGATGTTCTCCCTCTCTTTCAAATGGCTTTATCCTTTCTAATAGAAGATAAAATTACCATATATATGTCTATATTAAGGAAATTAGCCAACAGCACAATTTTAAATAGGAAACATATTGTCTCACCCCAATATAAATGTAGCACAGTTCATCAGCTGGTTGACTTAACTTCAGCTCAGCCCAGAAGTATAACTGCACCAAAAGTTATAACCCCTTTTAAATAAGACATTAAAAATATAAGGGATCACATCCAGCCACCTCTTCCATGCTGAAACAAACTTTATAACAGTGTTGTGCATTTATGTAAAGCTGCTTTTTAGTAGATTTAGGTTTATAAAACAGGCTGGCAACACCGATAAGAATGTAAACAATGGCGAGCATTGAGCCACCTCTTCACAGCAAAGCACGTACCAAGGGAATAACATCCAGAAGGAACACAAGGAGGGTGCAGAGCTCGGAGACTGTCGGGGGAGGGCTGACGCTTTTTCCGACAGTGGTCTGCTTCACCGGTCTGTATTAATCATGGGAAAGAAAAACAAATTCATTCTTTTTCCCACAATAATTTCAAGCATTTCTTACAATTTCCAATAAAGTTATTCTATTTGAAATGTAACAAAAGACAGCTTTTGTAGTTCTAAAACTGACTAAACTTTGGAGACCGAAACTATTTAACCCGGAGAAGTGTTAATAAGTGTCCTGAATCTGTTGGTCTCCAAACCAAGTTTGCTCCACTTGAACTCCATCAATTCAGATGTGGGTGGTCCCATGCCCATGTGGCATTCCGCACCAGCAGACCTGCAGTGCCACCAACAGGTGCAATCTCACGTTCCCAAGCCCAACCCAAAGGCATGTTCCAAGGGAACAAGCAGGGGCTGGAGACGCAGGCCACACGGCTGTGCACCTGGCTGCAGGAAGGGTCTGAGAAAACACCTCCCCACCTAACACCCATGAGTTCATCAGCACTTGAGTTGCTGTGTAATTCCACTGACCAACTCTATTGTTAGTTGCTTATCTTTCTTGAGTTTAAATTCAACACTTCTTTTAAAATAAGCAGGCAATAGGATAAAAAGATATGTTAAAAGGTATATATCAGTTCTCAAAACAGAGTAACTTGGGATTCATCTAGCTACAATGGTACAACTCAGTCTGAGTTAATTTTATTCTGTAAATTAGCACTTAGGTGTCTTAGAGTTCATCTTAGAAAGAGAATGCCTTTAAAGAACTGCATATACTACATCCTAGTGATTTTACTTACAGGTATGTACTCTAAAGAAACCTGTGTAAGGAAACAGGACTAAGATGTTCACCATAGTACTATTCGCAACAATGAAAAGATAAAAAGCAGTTCACTGACACAATGGGCTATTATACTTAAAATGAGTGAACTGCATGTGTATGATTGCACTGTAAAATGTATGTTACAATGTACTTCCAAAACAGCACATTGCAAAAAATTACATGCATCACTTATGTAGAACTTCAACAGACAAACTGGGCTATATCATTTATGGATACACACTTGTTATAAAAGCAGGTAACAACAGCATGGGAAGGACAGATGTTAATTTCAAGATAGTGATTAACTCTGGGATGAAAGGAGGAGAAAGTGTTGGGAAGGTGGGAGTTAGCTCTATCTGGGTAGCAACATTTTATGCTTTTAAAAAATAACCAGGCTGACCAAAGCAAACTCTAACATCAGTATAACATGGCCTTGCTGTTGTCTGTGGGTTGGATTACAATTAAATAATTCACTTATTCCAGGGTTGTGAGCCTATGTGGGCAGCAGAGCACAACGGTAGCAGTTGAGAAGTCAGATTTTGATATCAGGCACTGCTGGGTTCTAATCTCGGTGGCCACTAATTTGCTATGCATTGCCAGATGAAGGACTTTACATCTCTGAGCTCTGACTTCTTATATATGTCAAAAGCATAATGGAAGTGCCTCCTTCCCTTGGAGGGTGGTTCCAAAGAATTAATGTCAGGCTTTCCAGCCAGAGGACACACACAGCAAACAATATGGAAAGCTTCTATTACAGCTGCAAGATATGGGAAGAATAGTGAGACAGCCCAGAGCATTACAGTGGAGATTAACAAGAAACAAGTTTTACAGCATGCCTCACAGGACAAAACCGGGTTCGAGAGATTACATTATTCCTCCACTAAAGAAAGTGACATGGGAAAGGGCTCTCCAGCTAAGCATGACGTTCTCTGGGGTATGCCACCACGCACAATTTAGAGGTGGTGCAATTCACCAGACTAAAAGAGAAGGTAAAGCTGATTATAGTAGCTTAAAACATTAATGCTTTTATCTGACCAGTTATACATTAATTTCAGTAGGAATTTAAGAAGATTGAAGATTTCAAAAACACTCTACCAAAGAGCCACAGAACTAAGCTTCTTTAAATAGATTAGGCCTCCAAGAGAACAGTGCAAGGAAAGCTGATTTGATGAATGCAACTAGAAAATGCAGACAGGATTTTCTAAAGTTAGATTTTAAAACATAAAGCAGCTTCAGCATTACGTGGCAAGAATTATGTGAGCCTTCTTACTAGAGATGTTTTTTATTCTAGTAGAATCTTAAGTGAATTCTTTCCAATCCTGTTTTAGCTGAACTTTGAAACTCAGGAGACCACCCAGCTTCAACTACTTATACATAATCTGAACAAACTAAGCAGCTATGAAACCGTTAAGCCCTCTTGCTCTTCCTAAATATTCTGTAATCCTGAACTGCATACTTACTTACCTAAAGCATTCCTCAAAGCACCTCATCATATAATCCCAGAGAAAGTCTGTGCTTAGGGAAGTGATCAGCAGATTCACCGTTTTAACAATCTCAGAGGCATTTCTGTTTTCTTTGATTGCACTGTAAAAGACGGGGAGGAAACAAATATGTCTGTGAAAAATCCTTAATTACAAGAACATTATATCTGAAAAATTGTATCTCATTTTACCATTTACAATTTATTTCTAGAGAGGCTGACAAACCCTGATATAGATAAAAATATTACTATTCTTATATAGGAAGGTGTTTGCATAATGCCATCCCTAACAATATTTATACTGATGTATTCTCTTAAAAATAAGTGTAAGGGGGCCTGGTGTGGTGGCTCACACCTGTAATCCCAGCACTCTGGGAGGCTGAGGCAGGAGGATCACTTGAGGCCAGGAGTTCAAGACCAGCCTGAGCAACATGGCAAGACCCTGTCTCTATAAAAAAAAAAAAATTAGAAATTAGCAGGGCATGGTGGCATGTGCCTATAGTCCCAGCTACTTGGGAAGCTGAGGCAGAAGGATTGCTTGGGCCCAGGAGTTTGAGGGTACAGTGAGCTATGTATGATCAGGCCACTCCACTCCAGCCTGGGTGACAGAATGAGATCCCGTCTCCAAAACAAACAAACAAACAAACAAACAAACAAAAAACCCCCCAAAACCAAGAGCTATTGTAAAAAGAATTTGTATAGAAAACCAGTTTTAGTCCAACTGTAGCAGGTAATTAGACACTCCATTGGTGGCATAGCATAGTACAGCCATTCAGCATGGAAACTTGGCTAAAATTCTAAATGCATATTTTTCAGTGGCTCAGGGAATTTGTCCTACAGAAATCCTTGCACAGGTACACAAAGATGTATGCAAAAGGATACCACTGCAAGGCCATTTAAAAATACTGAAAAAGTAGAAACCACCTCCAAGTCAATCAATAACAGATTGGTTAATCAGTCAGCATTTATTAAATAAATGATAAATCCTTAATGAGTAGTCTAAGGCAACCATTATACTCCATAAGAGAACAGTGCAGAGCTACTTACAACTTGCTCTTAAAAAACAGGCCACTTAATAGCTATTGTAATTCCATCTTTAAAATAAAAGAGAGGCATTTATGTATTTATGTCTGCAGTAAAAGTTTGGAAAGAAGTGAAAAAAATTTAGGTTTTTCTCTTAAGGGTGGCTGCATTATAGGTCGCATCTTTTTTCTTGATACCTTCAAATATCAATAAATTCTACAATGAGCATATGTTACTTTCATAGTCAGAAAAACAATAAACTATTCTCATTCTGGGAGAAAAAAGGAAACATTAAGAATTATCAGTACACTTACAATTAATAAACCAGAAAAACCCTAAAACCAATTTAAATTTTCAATATACTCAATGCCAATTTGGGCAGAAGGAAGTAATGCACACAGTAAAGCAAAAAGGAAGAGGTTGTATTACCTTAAAAACAACAAACAAAACAAAACAAAAAAACACACAGGGCTAATAGGTAACTGTATGCTTTAAGCCAAACACGCTCATTTTGTCTCCAGGGCACCGGAGCCCAGGCCTGTGGGTGAGCTGAGTGTCCCCTTTCCCACTCTGACGCTTCTCCTGAAGACTCACGTTCCTGCCTCCACTTTCTGAATTCGCTCCCCTCCCTGTCCCTCTTCTCTTCTCCCCATAACTCACCACCTGGGTACACGAGACCAAGTCACCTTTGTTGAACATTTTTATACTGGATCAATAAATACTGTCGTTACAGGCCAGGCGCGGTGGCCCACCCCTGTAATCCTAGCGCTCTAGGAGGCCGAGGTGGGTGGATCGCTCAAGGTCAGGAGTTCGAAACCAGCCTGAGCAAGAGTGAGACCCCGGCTCTACTATAAATAGAAAGAAATTAATTGGCCAACTAAAAATATATATATGTAAAAAAACTAGCCGGGCCTGGTGGCGCATGCCTGTAGTCCCAGCTACTCGGGAGGCTGAGGCAGGAGGATCGCTTGAGTCCTAGAGTTTGAGGTTGCTGTGAGCTAGGCTGACACCATGGCACTCTAGCCCAGGCAACAGAGTGAGACTGTCTCAAAAAAAAAAAAATACTGTCTGTACACTCTAGGGTAGGAAAAAGACTATATCAAACTCCTTTTTTTTTTTTTTAATTTTTTATTTTTTTTGAGACAGAGTCTTGCTCTCTTGCCCAGGCTAGAGTGAGTGCCGTGGTGTCAGCCTAGCTCACGGCAACCTCAAACTCCTGGGTTCAAGCGATCCTTCTGCCTCAGCCTCCCGAGTAGCTGGGCCTACAGGCATGCGCCACCAGGCCCGGCTAGTTTTTTTATATATATTTTTAGTTGGCCAATTAATTTCTTTCTAATTTTAATAGAGATGGGGTGTCGCTCTTGCTCAGGCTGGTTTTGAACTCCTAACGTTGAGCAATCTGCCCGCCTCGGCCTCCCAGAGTGCTAGGATTACAGGCGTGGGCCACCGCGCCCGGCC
>CAUYRT010102177.1:0-18464 GCA_963574885.1 Lepilemur ruficaudatus
GATGTTTACCTTAGTAAAAGGACACAAATGAGAAAATGATGCAGCCTCCTCTGTAACTACTTAGCATACTAAGTATCACAGCAGGGAGGGAGGATGCGGAGAAATGTTATGCTTAAGTTTATTCAAGAAACAGGAGATGCATGTGGAAGGGATGCATGTATGTATACACACACACACATATACACATATGTATATGCACACACACATATATGCACATATGTATATACACACATACACACACATACACACATATGTATATACACACACATATATGCACATATGTATATGCACACATACACATATATGCACACATGTATATACACACATACACACATATACACATATGTATATACACATACGCACATATGTATATGCACACACACATATACACATATGTATATATGCACATACACACATATGTATATACACACATACACACATATACACATATGTATATACACATACACATATATACACATATGTATATACACACATACATATATATGCACATATGTATATACACACATACACACATATACACATATGTATATACACACATATATACACATATGTATATACACATACACATATATGCACATATGTATATACACACACATATACACATATGTATATACACACACACACATATACACATGTATATACACACATACACATATATACACATATGTATATACACACATACACATATATACACATATGTATATATACACACATGTATACACATATGTATATACACACATATATGCACATATGTATATATACACACATACACACACATACACATATGTATATACACACACACATGCACACATATTTGCAGCTGTTGAGAGAGCTGAATTCTACACATTGACATTGCTTTATTCAAAAGCAAGCCCATGCAAACAATGCAGACTAGATTGTCTTTCTTCCAGTCTATTGTGTGGCTTTGGGTAGGCAGCCTTCCTCTGTCAATTTCCCAAAGGCTTCCTTCAGTCTGATCATGACATGCTTTCCAGTTCCCTTCATTTTGGCTACACTTTAGACAGCTTTCTTCCTGACTATAGGCCCCTGGCCTCTCTTTTCTTAGAGCATTTACTCTAGAAAACTTGCACCTGTAAATTCCTTCCCTGTGCCTTTTAGTTGTAAATCTTCTACAACTCAGGAATGTCTTTCTCTAGGACCTGGGGGCCATTCCTTCTGAATGTAATCCTCAAGAGAGGTAACACCCCTCCCTCTCTGCCAGTCTCTGTGGGAGGGTAGGAGACTAACTTCCCTAAGCAGCAATTAGCTAACTAACACAGATGCTCTGATCACCCTGATAACCCCAAGGGCTCTCTAATGTCCTTCAGTACTTTTCCAATAGCTAACCCCAGCCTTTAGAAATCTTCCCACCTGTGTTTCAGTTGAGTTCAATTTTGCCTGTTTAACTCTGGTGCAATTTTTCTTTAACATGTCATCAAAACGTTCTGAGCATGTCTATGAAACTCTGGGCAACTCCACTGACTGAAGATGAACTAAAGATGGCTAATGGCACAGAAGTCTGGCTAGAGGAGGGGGGACTGCTTCCCCTGCCCAAGCTTTTAATGACGCTTTTAGTGAAGAGACACTTAAGAAGGGTGACCCACCCGTCAAGGATGCCTTTAAAGAAACTGTAGAAAGGAGAAAGAAGGAAACATAGCAACGGGGTGGGAAATGCTTAGAAATATCTACTCTGGCTTCAGAATTCTTAGGCTCTGTTTGTTTATTAGACTTATGCTTTCTCATCTGTAACCCAGGGATAATAATAGAACATTTCTCATAAGTCTGTTCAGAGGATTCAATAAACCAGATCATACATATCAAGTGCTTAGAAAAGATGCCACAGGTTAATAAGGGATTCATCAATGTTTATTGCTACCACCATCACCACTGCCATGATTAGTATCAGATCTGTCACCAAACAGCAGACTTTAAGCTAATAATTTCCCATGTCCAGACCACAATTTCCTATCCATAAAATGACTGGACTGGATCAGATGAGCCCACAAACCTTCCAGATTTAAGGTTTTCTCTGTGACGCTGATGAAGAGATCATCAAGATGCTTAACAAAGAGGACTTCTATTGGGTTAAGAGTCAGTGCCCATTCGTGTGGCCTGTGACATCCAGGAGGGTGAGAGGGGGAAAAGAGCATCGGGTGGAAATATGAATAACTGAGAGTCAGTAAAGTAGGGTAATTTCAGAGCGCCTGTCCTGGGTCTAGATGGGCTGGGTGGGAAGCCAGCTGTACCACTCACCAGCTGAGGTAAGTTATTTACTCTCTGAACAAGTGGGGATGATAAGACCACCTACCTTTTCCCAGAGTTGTTAAGAAGATTAAAGATCTTCGCACACATAGCAAGGAGATGACGGGAAAGGAAGGAGACGCAGAAGCTCTCCCCATAACACCCGGCCACTGTTTGGCCACCTGGCACCCCACTGAGGGAAACTTGGTAGGAAAATCCCAGCCCTGGTTTACTTCCTCTTACTAGTTGGGCTAATCAAGCTTCCTCAGGAGGGAGAGAGAGAAGAAAAAATTATGAACTCTAACACTAGCCATGAAAAAAAGAGTGTTCTTGAGGTCTTTTGATCTTCAGATGTGTTCAAATTTGCTTACAAATTATTTTTTGATTTTGAAGGTCAAGTTGGCAAGATGAGAAATGAAAATCAGAATCTGACTCCCCACAGGAAAATCTCATTTTAAATTAACTCGTCTGAATCAATTAATTCTGGAACTGGGGCAGTGGATATTTGGACCACAAGCTGGTCTGTCTGTCTCTCTTTCTCTCCCCCATCCTCTCTTCCTCCCCTCCTTGCACTCTCCCTGCACAGCACTTATTTTTCCTAGCTATCTAATTTTAACTTGTTTTTCCAATTTTAATTTTTCATGATGCATATGTACCGCTTCCATATTAATAACAAACATTTACATTTTTTACCATCACCAGCAACGCTTAGTGCATGTCCATTTATCTTTCTGTGCAGAAAAAATTATCAAAATGAAATCAAACTTTAAAATGTTTTTTTATCTCCTGTTTTTCATCAAAAACCCCACCTTTTCATTTCAGTACATTTTCATTCCATCTGATACTCTGACCATGTTCAGTTTCCCCAATTGGTCACAATATTCTTCTGTATGGCTCTTTGTTCAAGCCAACATCCAGTCTGTGACTATGCATGACATTCAGGGGTTACGATCTTCCCATTATTTTCAGTCTAGCAGAGTTTTTCTTACATATATAATACAGATTTGGGGAAGAGATTTTTAAAAGTATTTACACAATGGTGGATTTTTCTTAATAATCAAGAATTTTGAAGTTGAACTATAAAAAACGATTGAACATTAGCCATTTTCTTTTATAACTGATTTAGCTATTCAAATACCATTTAATTCTATGTTAAATGAGTCAGCCTTACGCATAATAAAACCCACCTTTTTCTACCTAAAGTGAGTGAGCAAATGGACACTATGTTTAAGAAAACAGAACAAACCCCTCTGGAATCCCACAGGGCTGTTTTGCTGGTGAATCACAGTTCCCTATAGGAGATCAGACTTCTCTCAACTCTTTCTCAAAACGGGACTTCCCTCTATTCTGCAGGTGAAAATCATAGCCGGGATGGCCTCGGGTACCTCGGGTACCAACCTCCTCTGTGAGGGCAGCAATGGATCAGCAGAGATGGGCACTCACCATACACTGCGATGGTCTTCGTGTCCTGTAGGATGGCGTTCCCAGCTGAGACCTGCACCGTGATGGTATTCATTCCTTCCGAAGTAAACCTGAATGATATGCTTCCCTCCAGGGTGATCAAGGGCTAACAGAAACAAGGGCACAGAGTGAGGGGGAAGCTTAGCTACAGGTGGAACAGCTGCTAGTTCTGAGCCAACAATGAGCTGTCAGACCCAGCAGAGGCTCTTCCCGGTGCCCCATGGTGGAACTGAGCCCATCTAGGCCTCCCCATCATCTCAAGTCCAGGCCAGAAAGGAGGCGATTGGAGCCCTGACTCCAAAGGGCTCTGCCCATTCCCTGTGAACGTGACACCTCTCTCCTGGTATCATCCTTACTTACAGGAGACTGATAGGCCTTACTTGCTGGTGGGATATCTGTCTCTCTTCACGCATAACCTACTCATAGCAAGCAGATCCCTAATCTAAGGAAACATTCAAATTGAATGAGATTAGGGAACTCATATGAATCCAGATCTAAGTAGCAGTCACTGGAACTCCATAAGCTGCCATGTGTTCATCTGCAGGGTGTACTATTTCTATAAAATTACAGTGGAGCGCAAGAATCCTGTATACCAAAATTGTACACTAGTTCGACGGGAGTGGCCTTGTGTGCTGGCTTCCTCCCAGTGGCCCTATCAGCAGTTTCCTGGAAGTAGCTGCTATGGAAACAAGAACTAATTGAATAGTGGTTTGAGGATTCAAAATAAAGAAAAATAAAATAAAATTTTAAAAAACGAAAAAAGATTTGGAGCGGTGCCAGCAATACATTCGAACACCAGGGTCCTAAAGGAGAAAAATATCAGCCTACTGACCTCCCTCAACTCACTCCTCACAGCCATTTCTTTCCCATCTTTTCTTAATTAATTTTTAAATCAAAATTCATTTAAGTCCCCGTATGGCGGAGGGAAGACTAAAGCTCAGCATAAGAAGTCCTTTCAATAGGATCTGCTGAGAATTTGGTTTTCTCTTAAAAGGAAAACAAAACAAAACAATAGGAGGCACAGAGGAAAGTTGTTCAGTACTTTCACCTGCTAGTACTAGCTTTCAGGGAAATATAATAGGTTTCTTCTCTTCCACTGTGGATAGTGGGCCCAATCTGGGCCAAATGTCCGTGCATAATTCCAGATGAAATAAGAAAGGGCTTCTAAGGCTGGGGGTGGTGGCTCATGCCTGTAATCCCAGCAATTTGGGAGGTCGAAGTAGGAGGATAGCTTGAGGCCAAGAGTTTGAGACCAGCCTAACCAATATAATGAGATCCTATCTCTACAAAAAATGAAAAAGAAAAAAAAAATTAGCTGGGCCATGGTGGCATGCACTTGTAGTTCCAGCTGTTGGAGAGGCTGAGGCGGAAGGATTGCTTGAGCCCAGAAGTTATGCAGTGAGCTATGATAGCACCACTGCACTCCAGTCTAGGTGACAGAGCAAGACCCTATCTCTTAATAAAAAACAAAAATAAAAAAAAGAGAAAAGATTAAAAAAGGGTTTCTTTTCAGCTTAGTTATGTTAGCAGTGGAGGTGAGAGGTTCTTTCCACCGTCAGGCTTATAGCAGTCTAGGTTCAGGGAAGGTTTCCTCCCTGTGTCTGTGCAAAATTGTGTCTTGTTTGAAAGCCAAATTTCAGCTCTAGAGTAGAAAAAAAGTTTTATTAAAATAAGATGCATCGTACTTCAGCAAGGGAGTTTAATAAAAAAAATTTTAAATAAATCAATAAGATGCATTATGTTTGAAAAGAGCAAAGTTATCAAGTGGAAGCAACTCTGCTGGAAGAAGATCAAGCTTTCCAGTCCAGAGCAGCTCAGCCCGGTGCCCTGCAGGGCCCCGGCCGCACTGCCTAACTTACATTTGGAAGCATTTTCATTTCTGAGAATGGAATGAGTTCAAAACCGAAAAAGACCATGCAGCCTGGTGCAGAGGAAAGAAAAATTAATGGAGGCATCAGAGGGCCTCTTATGAAGCAGCTGGGTGAAGGGTGAAGCAAGCCCAGCTCCATTAGCCTCACTTTGCTCATCTGCAAGATGAAGGACTTAGAGTAAATCTGGCTTACGGTCTCTGCTGGTTTTCAACTGGCTGCTGACTTCTGTGCACAGGGAATATTTGGGGAAAACATAAAGGATAAGTGTTGCCTGAAGAAATCAGAATTTCTGATTTAGGGTGAGGAGGCCATTTGAGCAGTGGGTTGTAATGATAATTTCTTGCTTTCTCTTGTCCAGTATCCATCTGCCTGTTTCCTTTTGTAACGTCTTCCCTTTTTCTGTTTATGTGGTTCCAAGGAGGCTGACTTCATCACCTCCCTCTCCACCCCCAGCACTGTGATCAAGGCCTGGCCAATAATACTCGATTTCAGGACGTCTGTTAGAATTTTTGGAAAGCAGAGTTGAATTTCTCTTTTAAGCTAAGGCCTTGGATCACTGCAAAGACAAGTCCAGTTGGAGATAAATGCCAATGCAGAGGAAGGCAGAGTTAAAATGTAGGTGGTGGAGAGGGGCAAGAGAGAGAGAGAGAATGTACTGACGAAATATTTGAGCACTGAGAGAGCTTATTGTCCCTGAAGCTAGGACCACTTCTACCCTCTTGAGTTCATAAGCCATTTCGTTCCTTTTTTTGCTTCAGCCAGTTGAGTTGAGCCTCTGTCACTAGACCCCGTGTGGAAGGAGACCCACCTCCGTGTTGTTCCCGTACCACCACACGTAGGTGAGGGTGCCCACTTGGCTGGGCCACAGCACTGCCGTCGCGTTGACTTCTTTGTTCTTTGTGGTGACAAAAGGAAGAGAGAGGTGCACGTGCTCCAGGGGACCTGAGGCACAAGAGAAAGAGGAGACATAGAGAGGGAAGAGCTTCCTCTGTTCAGCCTTCCCTGCTCTGAAGAAAATACACAATCACTCCAGAAGCCTCCAAACCTGGCAGCCATATTCCCAAAGAAAGTGCTCAGGTGCTCTTCCTACTTTGGAGAAAAGGACATATCATGAATAATTGTGTCTATCCATTTTCCATTTACCGATCTTTCTACCCGTTCTAAAACCTAAGTTATGTATATGTAAAAGTTCAAAATTTGCAAGTAGTTTATGAAGTCCTTAAGTGAACAGGCATAATAGGAGATTTCACAGGAAGATGAAAAGTCTTTCTAAGAGGTTATATCCTGGGTGGCAAATCAGGATTGTGAAGACCTTGAGACTCCATGTTGGGTGTGGGTGTGGGGGAAATCCCCAAACCAGTCTACATGTATGTGTGCATGTGTGAATGTGTGTATTTGTGCATGTGTCTGCATGTGAGTGTATGCAAAGCTGCCTGGCTAGGTGAGCATGGAACAGACTGTGTTTGGGCGGAATCAAGCTTGTCCAGGACAGAGGTGTGCGTGTGTGGACAGAGAGCTGTGGTCCTCAGCTTCTTAGGTGATGCTCACCTAAAATATAGGATGATTCTATTTATGGAGGCCTGTGAAAACCAGAAACCTTAATCAGATGTGCAAATCCCAGAAAGATATGAATGTCCCCTTCCTACAGAACCACTAGAACTTTTCTTATGACCTCTAATTTTATCTTTGAGTCACTCTTCCCAGGCAACATGCAGCTTCCCCTGCCTTTTCAATCCCCACCTTGGTCCCATGAGGTGGAGAAGAGAGTGGTACCTCAGGCCTTCCCACCAGGTTTCATTACTGCCTCTTCTGCTTGTCCTTTAACTGTGTTTCCTAAGGTCCCTCTACATGCTCTCCTGCTGGGCAATATTAACCACACCTTAACCTTCAAATATAAAACACATGTGGAGAGCTCTAAACCCTCCTTCTGGGCTCCAGACTCCTTCTGGAGGGCTCCAGACTTCTTTGGCCCCAGAAGCCAAATGTTTCTAAGGACCCCATTATTTTCCCATCCATATTCTCTATAGCTTGGCCATCAACACTAATGTTCATCCGGGAGCCCATTCCAGAAGCAGAAAGTCAATCTAGATTTCTTTTTTTTTGCCATTTGCATCCATTAAGGAAATCACTGATTTGGATTCATGAATATCTCTAAGATATTCATCTACAGCCATTTCTCACCCTCCCCAGTCTGGTCCCCTGGTTCATACACTAAGCATGTTTCTCACCTCTTTTATAGATTTCCCTGCCTTTCACCTTTCCCCCTCTAATCCATCCTCCAAATTGTTGCAAGAGTGATTTTTCTAGAAAGCCAAGCTGATCAGGTTACTCATACTTACTTGCTCAAAATTAAAATTCTCATTATCAAATTACAATAATAATGATAGCTAACACACAGTGATCTAAAATTTGTGAGACTGGGAGCAGAGGATGTAAGCTTCTTGACGGTAAGAATCCTTCATACTGGTCTTTATATACAAGACTAGCACAGTTCCTAAGACACAGTAGGTATTCAAATATTCACTGCATAAATGAACAAACGACATAATTTTCCTGTCTCATGCTACTCTACTCTCTCTTTATAAAATAAAGAGTTTGGTGATTGGCATGCAGAATAAAATTGATTTTCTAGCTTATAAGGCATAGTGTGGGAAGGAGTTGATCATAAGTCAGAATCATTCAATGCCATAATAAAAGGGTAACACTAACTGAATGGTGACTATGGCTACGTGTACTGCTAGGGACTTTTTTTCTTGTTTAATACTCACAACAATTTTATGAAGTAGGAACTAACATTTTCCCCATTTAGAGATGAATAAAGTTTCCCAAGGTCATATAGCTAGGAAACATCAATTCTAGGGTGTGAAATAAAAGCAGTCTGGTTTCAGAGTCCTTGCTCTGGCCAGATGACAAATGCTCAATAGAATCTTTCCAGTCCCATTTTCACAGAATACCTATTAAGAGTCCTTAGTTTCTGATTATGTAAATAAGTCACAAGCATTGGGAAATACACTTTATACCTGTTCTTATTTATTGCATGGTTCTTGTCATTCTCCCATCACATGGTTTGCTCCAGCAGGCCATGTCCTACCCACCCTGGGGCCTTTGCTTATACACCTTTCTTAGGGCACCTGCCAGTCTTCAAGTCTCAGTTCCAGTATCCAGCATCCCTCCTCTGTGAAGCTCTCCCTGACTCCCCTGAGCTGAGTTAAATCAATCAATTAAAATTCAAGGACCAGATAAGCTGTGCTAAAAATGCTAGTTCCATTCTAAAGAGGTTCATTTTCTTTGCCTTTCTCACATATGAACATTTTTTTTTAAGTCAGAACCTTGGAGTAGGAACAATGCCTATCTGTCATTGTCTCAATGATAAAAATTGAATCTTGTTAGTAAAATAAGGTCATACAGTCCTTCCATAGTTTTTGAGTCCTACTGTGTGTTGGGTGTTATTCTAGGTGCTGGGGACACTGGCACTGGGTACAGCTTAGGTGTAGTTGAGGAAGGAAGGCATTGAACACATAAAGGAGGGGTAGGTGATAGAAAGCTATTTCCAACAGGGTGGTCAAGGAGGGCCTCTCAGAAGAAATGACATTTGAGAAGCAACATAAATCAACTTGATTGCACCAAATTTCTACTTGGAATGCTACAGGGCAGAGCAAGTGCAAAGACCACGAGCAGGTGGGCCTGCAATGCCTGATGAAGAGCAAGAAAGCCAAAACAGCTGCAGTGGAGAGAGATGGAGGGAAAGGGAAAAGACAAAGAGGCCTAAGCAGTATTTAGGACGCATAGTTTGTTGGTCTGTAGGCCCTGAAGAATGTGTATGTGTGCTTGGACAAGTTCATGCTTACATGCATATACATTATACATGGATACATGGATGGAAATTATCTTTCAGATTCCCCTTGTATTCTTTTACTTTTCATGAGTTCAAAATACCTGGTTACTGCTGCCCCAAAGCCTATTCTTTAGGAATTTTTGTTCTACAGAGTGTGCAATCTGCTCTAGTGAGGCTGCAGAAGTGAAATTCCAGGCCCTGGAAGCACCCAGCTGTCTGGCTGCACTCACCAGAGAGCTGAGCAAACAGGCAGCTATTGCTCCATCAGACAGGTGCCTGTGATGCACAAAAGAGACAGCAGGTGGCGCCGCATCCCTCCGTATGACTCTCCTGGCAAGGTAGTCGAGAGAACTGGGGAATTACTTGTGTGAGCTGGGTTTCCCTTCTCTTTTTTGGTTTAGCCCTCCTGTGCTGCAGGAAACAGCTGACTTCTGTGAAACTGAACATCGTGTGTGTGTGTGTGTGTGTGTGTGTGTGTGTCCTGGCTCCTCTGGCCTGCCTCTAGCATTTCTGTTCTGGAGACCTCTGCCCGCCTAATTAAATACTGCATATTTTTCATATTGCTATTTGTCTGAAATGTTTTTTAAAAGCTGCTGAAAAAAATAAAGGTGACTCAAACGCTTAAGTTGATATCCTAAAACGGAGTTTCTCAAGCTTCAGTGTACATAAGGATCATGCTAATCTGTTTCAAGCAGGTTTTGATGCTGTACTTCGAGGAACCCTAACTCAGTAGGTCTGGGATAGGGCCCCAGACACTACATTTTTCTCATTTAATTCTGAGGCAGGTGGCTCATTAAAACCACATTTTACAAAATCCTAGTCTCATATTTGCTGGCCAATATAACGATCTTGTGAATATTCAAAAGGCTACATGGGTTTTCAAGCTACATGGATCATTTTACTCTAAGATGGGGCCAGAAAGACATCTGCAAATGGGTCCTATATAAGGAAGTAGTGAAGGAGAGGGGTTTACGAAGGACTAGAATATCCACCTTATCTCTTGTTTTTTCACTTCCCATTCTGCAAATTTGCAACTTTAGTGATTTTTTTCCTGCAAGACTGGCTGTGACACGGCAGCTTTCTGAGCAGAAATCTTCATGCCCTCTAAATTCTCTGCCCCATCCAGCTGAAGGCAACACTGGCTACATCACGTGTCTCATTAGTTTGCAAACTAGCAGAGCACAGTGAATACTATCCCTGAGGAGGAATTTCCAACTGTCAGGCTGCAACAGATTACCCGGGCGCCCAGCAAGAGCAGCCAGCCCACTCCTGGAAGCACTGAGGAGAAACTCAGGTCCATTTGTTCCTGATGACCTTTGTAACCCCACATTACTAAAAACAAAACAAACAAACAAAAAAACAACTTCTGTTTTGGAATCAAAACACCTTTCTGCACTGTAGAGTGGAGAGAATGTGTGTGTAAGTCAGGCAGTGGACTTTCTGGGAGAGCCCCGGGGGAAACGGGTGGAGTTGGTGGAGGGGCAGAGGGCAGGCTTGGCAAGCTGAGAGTTGCTGCTAATTCTCCTCCACGTCAGAATCCACTAAGTCCGAATGCATACGCTACTTTATGGTGATGAAAAAATCAAGTTTTACTAGGTGCCAGGGCACCATATATTTTGCTTGATGAGACCTTCTCTATTTAACAGAGGAGAAAATCTAGGGTCAGAGAGATGGAGTGACTTACTCAGGGGTTGGGGCCAGGATCTGGACCTAATCAGAATGCTTGACTCAGTCTGGTACTTTTTAATTTTTTTTTTTTCCTACAAAGCCAGCTCCTCCCCCTGTCCCACCCCATATCTCGGCACTTTGGCACCAAAAGTTGCTCATAAGATCCTCCAGGTTTAAGATGCCTGGGAGCATGACTCAAATGTGTTCTTGTTCTGGCTTCCTCTTAGTGTAAAATGGTGCCAAAGTCATGGTGCTTCTCCAATCCTGGTTATCTCCATCTGAAAGGAGAGGCTAAAGCTGTCTATTACGGTATAGATGTGAAGACAGTGAAATGAGTTTGTGTGTAAAGAATGACGGGTCCTTCAGGAGGAAGGCACTAAGCTAACATGTCAGAACCTACGGAAACTGTCATGCCATGGGTTTTAGATGTATGTGAGTTGACAAACAGCTTAAAACATGATCCTGCTTCAATATAATTAGTACAAAAGAGTTAATTCTTGTCCTCAATGCCAGATTTAGAAAGGGGTTCCATTATATGAGGGATTCCATTATATGCTATAACCCAAGATGTGTTTACAAAATTAAAATCAGAACACAAAACATTCCATTACAAATCATCTTCCACTAAGGTTAAGGTCAAATAGTTTGCCCAATGAACTAGGCTAATGAAATGAAAAAATTGCAAATGAACAAAGAATCTCATTTCTTTTAGAAGTTGTGGTTTTAGCAGCCCTTAGTCTTGAGCAGAGATAATCTGTGTTGCTTTCCTTCCCAAGATTGAGTAAACCAGGGAGGGGTCTTGGAAGAGAGTTGTGGTAGAGACCCCTCAAGGAGTATAATCACGTGTGGGAATGAGGAAGAGTCTACAGGGTGATTAGGGGGTCAAGCTATACAGGTCTCAGTGGGCGACCCTGAGAAATTTAGACCAGAAGCTGGTACTGAATTTTAAATCTGTATTTACACATCATTGGAGTTTGGTAGATACATAATAAACATGTGAGATACAGAACACAATTACTATAATTACTAAGGTGGGTAATTCTCTAGTGAATCCCCCTTATGGAATAAGCTGCAGGAAATAATAGCATGCCAGGTGGGCAGCCACTCTTAGCAAATGTACTGTCATTTGTGCAGCAAGTTATTTTTGCTACCAATGATTAATGTTTCTAATGTATTGTTAAAGATCTTAAGATTATTATTCCTATGATACCATCACTTTCATTCTTCTATATGCTGATACATAGGGAGGTGTTACGTCTTAGTAAGAGGCAACTTCTAAAAGTCTATATAGGATGCTTAGGGGATGGGATGGAAGGGAGCCTAGATAATGTGCCTTGAACTTATGTAGTTGTACAGCAAGTACATGGCTTCTAACCCTTCTAAGCTAAATGTTTATGTTTCTTCGAGATGATCTGCAAAGATGGGGGTGGGTAAAAGCTGGATGGACACTTAGTTCCTCCAACCTCAAAACACCCTTGGCACTCACACTGACCTTAGCCACCAGAGCTGGAATTCTCAAGACAGGGAGAGCTGAGTCTGGGGCCTGGCTCTGCTAGGTGCTACGTCTGCCCCTTCCCATAAGTTACTGGAGCTCTCTGAGCCTCAACACTCTTTGTAAATAGGGTTTCTAATAGTGTCTACCTCACAGGATTGTTTTGAGAAGTGACACAATACACACGAAGAGCTTATTTAGTGCAAAGCCTGGCACACACCGTAAGAGCTTAATAAACTGCAGCCAGGAGAGGGGCGCCTGAGTCGGCATACTGGGAGTCGTGTGTAGCTTTGTTTAGAACAAAGAAGGGAGTGCGTGTATCTTCAGAGCACCTGTGTCAAAAGTGTGCAGGAAATAAAGATCAAGAATTACTGATACATTAGGAATTCCCAGCAACCAAACAGTCTCCTGGGCATCCCAAAATAGTCTTTTTTTTTTAAAAAAAAAAAAATTGTTTTAACCACCCAGAGACCATTGGACCAAAATAGTCTTGTGCTCTCACTGGACCACAGCAGCTAAAAAAAAAAAAATCTAGTTGCTATTTGCTGTACTTCTATGCTTTCTGTGCTCAATTTTGTTGAGGAGAGGCATGGAGTAACGCCTGGCTTTAATACTCGTGGCCTAGAACTTGAAATTTGAGCAAGGTCAGTTATATAAAGGAGCTACCCTCATTTTAAAGTAAACTATTTCTCTAGTAACCAACATAAGTCCTATGACTAATTACAGATACCCTCACACCTACCAAGTTTATGACATACATTTTTACCAAACATAACATAAAAGTTAAATTATTACTATCTTATAGATATCACTTACTATCTACTCACATCTTTAGACACCTTAAAGAGGGAAAAGCTTTAGCGTTTCTTGGAACTGTTTTCCACTGTAATTTCCTCAACATTATTTTTATACTCTTTCCCCCTATATTACCTCCTTTCTAACACCAAATTATAATACTTTTTTAAGAGCAAAAGTCTAAAAGGATTATCAATATAGTAAGATAGAACATGGGAAGACACAAATAATCAGATGGGGGAGAAATTTCTTTCCTCGTGCTAATTCTCAATGTGTTAGACTGAGCCGTGCATGTGGATTGTTTTCAATCATTTCTGGCTCCCCTTCCCCCAAAACAGACAAAAATTCATATATTTTAGATTACTCAAATTCCACTCTTTCTTCTTACTCTCTCCCCACTGTGCTCTCTTACTCCCTCATTTTCCGTAACTAGTGCCTTTCTTCTTGATATAAACTTTGGGATTAGATTTTGAGAGAACACAACATTAAGATATGTCATAAACCAACAACAGTAATAACATACAAGTTACATGTAAGTACAGGACGGCGCTGTCAGACCCCAGACTGTTGTCCACCTGCACGGTCACTCGGAAAATGCCCACGTTCTGATAGACGTGTTTGATGCCATCTTCCATAGAGCTGAGATTGACATAAGACACTGCGATACCATCGCCGAAGTCCACCTGGATGAGCGTCCGCTGGACATCACCCTGAAAAACAGTCCAGCATCAGAGGGAAGGGAGTCAGTGTTTGGCTGCTCTTGCCTAGGGGGCTGGGGCTTGTCCTAGTCCTGGGCTCAGGCATAACGGCAGTCCCGGCTTCCTCCTACAGCAGCTGTCTGTGACATCCCATGGCAGGCAAGAGTTTGCTAAGATGGATACTCTCCAATACTGAAGGGCAGCAACTACCAAGAGTTTCAAGGGTTTGAAAATGAAGAGTGTTTGATTATTAGCTCCAGTATGATAGTCACTTCCTCTGAAGGCTTTGTGAGTAGTCCTCTCGTTCACATGGATAAAAGGCGTACACACACAGCTTTGAAAATTTAGCCTAACCTGACATGGTCATGGACTGCGTCCTGTGTCTTCAAGAACCCTGAATCTCCCTCTTTATCTTCCTGTGTTGCAGGAAGAATGGAAAACACCTTGCCTGACACGTGATATGACACTGAACTCAGCCCGATTATTATTTAAGATAATAATAGTTAATTCTTTTACACTTCAGTGTTTTGGATTATCAAAATGACCTCATTCTTTTCCTTCTAGAATCTTAGGCTGGAGAGAAGAGTAGGCAACATTTGTCCACATTACAGATGAAGCAGCTGAAGTCAAGAAAGATTTCATCACTGGCTCAGGATTAACACAGCTGGTGAGTAGCAGCCCTGGGATTCTAACCCACCTCACTGCACCTTCCTGTTCATGCATCACAGAGGGACTATAGCACTGTGGACACTGAAGGCTCCCATAGCCTTGAACCCTCCTGTGTCATTACCAGGCTGGATGACTTCGTGTAAGTCATTCAGCTTCCTTTAGTCTCAGTTACCAAATCTATGAAATGGGCATCATAATAACTTACTGTTGTAATTAAAAAGGGTTTTATTTTAAAAATGCAGGTAATTAGATTATAGATTAATTAGTAATCTATAAAATGCTACACAAAAATAAGAGCCTATAAAAATAATGTAGCTATAAAAGACCTACACTATTCTTTCAAGGCTTCATTCAAATCATGTGATTCTAAATTTCCCATGGGTATGCAGGAAAAGATGTCTCTGTTATAAAATCCCACACCTAAAAAAAAGAAATGGCCTTTGGAATGACAGTTTCCAGTCTTCAGGATCAAAGCTGATTAGAACCAATTGACAAAAACCAGCTTCCCTCACACACAACCCATCCTTTAACACTTTTTGTTGTTGTTGTTATTGTTAGCCTTTCCCGTTTTTAGGGGGAGAAAAAGACCAAAAAACCTTTGAACTAGAAATGTATTTTCGATTAAGTAAGGTTCATATGGTATCATATTTTTTGAAAAGGCCAAGTTTAAAATGCTGACATTTACAAGATTAATTCACAGGGAGAGGAAAAGCAGTTCAATTCCTATGAATCTACGTGACCTACTCCTCTGCTCTGTGCCCAGCCGAGCATTGTGTGTGGGGCAGGCGGCAGCTAACTCTCAGTGAGTACATAGGCAAAAATTCTCCCCTAGGGTGGAAAAAGAAATTCCATTCAAAACTACAGAACAAATATCCACAAGGCTAGACACTGTGTACATACTTGAATTCCCTTCTCTAATAAATATAAATGTCAACCATTCTTGCTGACTTGTCCTTCATTTGGATAGTCAAAGTGGACTGATCAATTTCTCATTCCATTTCTGGTCAGTTTCCACTCCCAGGTTTTCTGGTTTTCAAACAGAGCTGCGGGACCCCAACACTAGGTGTGGGCATGGGGAAAGAGCCTGCTTTTTGAAACAAGGGAAATGTCGGGGTAGCTAGCTGGGGTTATCCACGAAATAAAACAAGCAATATAGTTTCCACTAGAGACAGAGATTGAGATTGGGGAGGAGAGAGAGAGAGACACGTTTAAGGGGCTTTGTAGGGAGAGTGAGCATGATGCAGGGGCCATCATTTGCAACAGGACAAAGGTGATACACTTACAATGGTATTGGTCTTACGGCTCACCTAAGAGCTCCTGAAGACAAAGGTGTGGAATCCAGTTTGTTCCACTTGAGTGGGCAAAACTACAACAGGAAGGATATAATCTGATGCCTTCTGCCTTGACATTCTTATCTCCTAAAGCAGAGTCCAAGCCCGGAGTCGCACCTCCAGCCAATTCCAAATTCCACTTCAGCCTCCACCAAGAGAGCAGCCACTCACATGACTGGGCAGAGTACAACTTTGGCTGCCATTGCTTGAGTCTACCTTGCCTGGGTCTTTCTGCTCAGTATTCATCACTTCCCTTTTGTTGGCCTGGATTTAGACTTCTTGTCAGTTACACAAGACCCCTCCTAAGTTCTGTCTGTCTGGATATCTCCTGCCTGTCATGCTGGTCTTTTGGCTTGGCAGCATTCTTAATTCTCTACTCATGATAATGTTCTCTGTGCATATAATAGGTGAAAGGGAGGGAGCTACTCAATGTTTGGACTAGTGCATCAGTAAGGCTTCCATTACAGAGTCAGTCTTTCTGGGTATTATTTCAGGTGTTAGCCTTATCATACATCTGACGGCCTCTGAATGCCAAGGCATGGAATATTCCAATCGAATCTGAAGTTTCCCCCGATGTGAGGACAGGCCTCTGGGCCTTGGACTCTGCATAAAGAGATAAGAATGTCAAGGATCCATGTCTGACAGCAGAAGGCATCAGATTATATCCCTCCTGTTGTAGTTTTGCCCACTCAAGTGGAACAAACTGGATTCCATGCCTTTTGTCTTCAGGAGCTCTTAGGTGAGCCGTAAGACCAATACCACTGTGTGTCAACTTGGGGCTCTTCAGACTCCAGCTTCCTTGGGCTCTAATTACCACCTGAAACAAGGATGCCAACCACATTCAGAGAATAAGAAACAGCGTAAAGGGATGGCAGCCTAAGTCCTAGGTAACTATCTGACTAGCCATGCTTAGCCTACTTTCATTGGCTCTCCGGTTATTCATTTATTCAGTCACCCAACCAACTGGCAGGTATTTATTGCCTATCTGTCTCATCTCAGTCACTAAATGGGAAAGTGCTAGTAGGCAAATAACAACCCACCAAACTAAACAGATGTAGTCTGGGCTTCCATGAGCTTACGGACCAGTAATGAAGCACAAACAATTTGAATAATCACACAAATTTTTAAAAAAAGTTATTACAGGGGTGATACGAAGAAAAGGTACAAGATGTTGTAAACTCAAGCAGTAGAGCTCAAGAGCTGATCTATTGGAAACTTCAAGGAAGGCTTCCAAGAGGAAGTGATATCTGAGCTGAGAAGACAATAAGTTAACCAGACGAAGGAGCTGAGTGAGCGAGGCGGAGGGAGGGCGCCTAGCTACTGGGAAAAGAGGGAAACAGACGAGCAAAGGCCCTGCTGCAGAAGGGAGACGGTACAGGTGAAAGAATTAAAAGACACCAGAGAGAGAGAGCGCGGGAGAGCGCAATAACAAGAACTTCTTGTAAAACGAGGCTGAAGAGGAAAAAAACTTCCTTTTAGTACTTGTGGATCAAATTCCTCATTTTGATCTTTCCTTTAGGAACATTGGAAAGCTATTAAAGTGTTTTAATTTTTTTTTATTTAAAAAAATTTTAATTGATACATAATAATTATACATATTTCTGTGATATTCCAATACATGTATACAATACGTAGTGATCAAATTAGGGCAGATGGGGTATGTATCATTTGAACGTTTATTATTTCTTTGTGTTGGGAGCATTCACATTCCTTTCTTCTAGCTATTTAGAAATACACAATGAATTGTTGACTGTACTCACTCCACTGTGCTAAGAAACACTGGCACTTACTCCTCCTACCCAACTGTAGTTTTGTGCCCATTCCGCCTCCCTTCCCAGCCTCTGGTAACCACCATTCTACTCTTTATTTCTGTGTGATCAACTTAACCATTAAAGTGTTCTAAGCAGGGGTTTAAGGGGAGATGGCATAATAATTTTAATTCATAGTGATCACTCTGTCTACAATATAAAAGATGGATTGGAAGGGGTCCAGCTATGTTGGGAAGCCAATGTGGGGGTATTCCACGGTAGATGACAGTAACTTGAAATAAGAGCTCCAACAGAAAATATGTGTCTTTCTGTCAAAATTAACCTCTTGGTTTTGAAATCAGTGATTGTGAACCCTTAATATCAGCATCTCTTTGAGCATTTTTTTTTTTTTTTTTGAGACAGAGTCTCACTTTGTTGCCTGGGCTAAAGTGCTGTGGTGTCAGCCTAGCTCACAGCAACCTCAAACTCCTGGGCTCAAGCAATCCTTCTGCCTCAGCCTCCCAAGTAGCTGGGACTACAGGCATGCGCCACCATGCCCGGCTAACTTTTTCTATATATATTTAGTTGGCCAATTAATTTCTTTCTATTATTAGTAGAGACGGGGGTCTCGCTC
>CAUYRT010102178.1:0-24896 GCA_963574885.1 Lepilemur ruficaudatus
GGGAGGTGGGAAATCCTCTAAAACTGATTTATGTGAATAGCTGTACAACTTGGTAAATTTACTAATAACCATTTAATTGTACACTTAAAATGGAGTAAAGACATGATATGTAAATTACAATTCAATAAAGACAAAAAAAAAAAAGAATGATGCTAGGACATTGATGATATTGTGGTGTTGCTATACCAGCTCTGGACTACCAACTTTTCAACTTTATCTTACTGGAGAGAAAAGTATATTTCCATCTCATTTAAGTCACACTTTTATCATAATTTTTTTTTTTTTACTTATAGCTAAAAATTACTAAGTGGTATAGGAGCCAAACAATCCCGAAATGCTTGTGAGGAAAACTTCCCTTGAACACCCTCTTTGGATGTCCTAATGGTTCCTCTGAGTCTGGATCTCTTGGTTACTTGGGATTTCCAAGTAGCCAGTTTCTCTGTGCACCCCTACCTCCTGCACTGATAGCTTGGTAGAGCCAAACCTCAGCCTTTGGACTCTTTGGGCTTTACTGTCTGAACTTCTCGTGCTGGGCTCTTTTTCTCTTACCCTGCTCCTATTTCCAGTTTTATCCCTGAAAAGTCTTGGCTTTGTGTGGGAAGCTGCTGCTGCTTCTAAATCTCATGCCCCTCCCCCACTCCCATCCCCATCTTAATTTAGTTTGCACACCTCCTAGGGGTTATCCTGGCCAGCTTTTTACAAAATGCTTAATAGAAGATTTATATGTAGTATTTCTTTCTAGGACATTCCCTAAGATCTTCTCAAAATGATTTTTAGCTAAAATTTCCAGATTTATTTTACCCCTTCCTAACAGTCTCTATCAAACTAAGTGACTAGCTCCTACATAGTTCCAGCAAGGGGTAATCATGGCAAATTAGACCCAGCTTAAAATCTATCCATAGGTGGCTAATGAAGACACTTCTGGTTCTACAAAAGTTTTTTCCCAAAGGTTAGCCATAGAAATAGAGAGGCCCTTTTCCATTGTATTCTTTTTACCTCATATTCTAGTTATGATTCTGGCAACACATAGGATCTTCAATCTTTGGGGTCCAGATTTACTTAATGGATAAGTGATAACTTTCAACCACTCTAAAATATTCAACTTATGAACAGAAATAAGCAAAGAAAGGCAAATATCAAATACCAATATCAGCACCTGGATTTTAGTGGTAAATAAAGTTCTTCCATAGGCTATCACTCAATATCATTAGCTTAAATTAGTTTGGTGAAGTATTCTCTACTCAGATTCTAGTGGCTATCTTTTACTCAAGCCCATAGAAAAGCAATCTTCTTGGTCCAGATTCCCAGCTAACAAGGCATTCACTAGTGACTAATGTGATTTAAGTAGGCTCATGTGTACTCAAAAGCGCCTGAGTTGAGATGGGGAAACACAGAAGAGATTGCCATGGCTGCCCCTTGCAGGAAAGGGTCAGAGAGGAATGACTTGGAGGAGACAGAGGGCTAGGTAAAGAGCTCTCACGCAAGTGTCTCGGGCTCAACTCCAAGAGACTCATCAGCACTCTCACCAAATTGGCTATAAAAGATTTCACAAAGGTAATCTACTTTAACAGGGGTAGTCTAAGACTTGGGGCCCTCAGTGGCTTCCTTCTCTGTATTTAGGGACTGCTCAGAAGATTTAACGAAGGGATTAAACCATTTCTCCCCTAAGGAAGCTCATTTACCTTTTCCCTTTACTATGCAGAGCAATTATGCACTCACACCCCAGCTTCTACCTCCACGTTTTATCCCCACCACCAGTGATGGCTTGGCAAACAAAGGGCATTTTAGCTACCAGGACCCCTTCTCAAAATTATACACAACAACAAAGCACTACTTTCTCTCACACATAGATAAAAGGCAAAATAAAAATAGCTCAAAATCAGTTCAGGTGGGGGAACTGTGGGTGATTTTTTTCTTCTTTCTATTTTCAGTCTTCCCATATTTTATTTGATTATAATACATTTTAATAAGTTCTAACTTTTCCTCAACACTGACTCTGGGTCAGGCACTTGGCTAAGCACATTACTTCTTTTATTTCATTTAATCCTCTTTATAAATCTGTGAATTTACACATAAGGAAACTAAAGAAATTAAGTAACTTATCAGTGTGTACCCTGATCTACCTAACATTAAAGTCAGGACTCTTAGCTACTACAGTTATTTTTATAATGGAAAAAGTATACATCTTTTAAAAAAAGATTATAGAATTGTTACTGAGCCAAACTAAGTTTCTCTCACCCAGCGCAGTAAAGCCAGACACTGAAGCCAAGACTTGCAGTGAGAGAAAAAGGCTTTATTGCAGGGTGCCAGGCAAGGAGAACCAGCAGCTATCTCTTAAGAACAGGACTCCCCAATGGCTTATAAGCGAGGGTTTTTAAAGGTAGGAGTACATTTCAGGTAGAGAAAAATGTAAATCAATATATACAGGTTATACATTGGCCTGGTCCAAAAGGCAGGATTATCCGAACAGGGCAGCAGGGTGGGGATAGGTGGATTCAGAGATTCTTGGATTAGCAGAAAGGAATGTCAGGGTGAGTGTGACAGGAAAAGAATGAATGTTAAAATGAGTGTGACAGGCCCCACGGGGAAATTTAGAAGAAAGAATAGTGGTCAGAGGTCCATTCCTCAGTTCCCCTTTATCTGCATTTTACATCAGTGGTGATTTCTGAAAAACAACTCAAGAATATAGGTTAAGTTGCCATCCTCCAGTTTCTATAGGGAACCAAAACACCTCCTGACTCTGGCTAGCTTGGAAGGGCTTTGTTCTCACCAGGTTCCCCACTTACTTTCCAAAGCTAGCCAGGTACCTACAACTTCCCCTGAAAGGACTCAAGATTTTCCTTTATTTCCATGTTGGGGGGCTCCACAGGCCCCTAAGAGGGGTCCCTGCTCTGTTTCAGGATGTTGAAACTATAAACTTTAGTCATAGATTTGTCTTAAGGAATTGAACTGTTGTCAAAATGAGAAGGTACATGGTATGGTAGTATATATAGTACAGTGGCTAAAAGCCTGGATCTTGGAGCCAGTACTCATGGGCTCAACACCCAGCCTCCTATCTTTCTAGATCTATGACCCTGAACATAACTTCTCCATGCCATTTTCTCATCTATAGAATGGAGATAATAATAGCACCTACCATTGGGTCACTGTGAGGATTAAATTTATTATAGTAAGTATAATAGAGCCTGGTACATAAGTGCTATGAAAGTATTTGTTGTTACTATTTTATTCCAAGGGATTGTGAAGCCAAGCTTGTATTCTCTGATATTGTGAAATGTATCATTTGGTTTTTGTCCTATTTCCTGGCACACAATTCCTAAAACCCTTGGAATCACTTAATAAGTGTGTTTTTATATGCTAATGAGATGACTGGTGGCTGGGGGCTCCTGAATAGCCTCAGGATGGGGGCTGGCTGCCAAAGGAACCAATCTTGTGATGAGAGGGTTGGAACTTTCAGTTGGACATTCCCTCTCCCTTCCTGGGAGAGGGGCTGAAGGTTGAGTTGGTCACCAATGGCCAGTGATATTATATAATGCCTATATAATAAAGCCTCCGTAAAACCCAAAGGGACTGGTTTCAGGGAGCTTCTATATAGCTGAACACATAGAGGTACCTGGAGGGTGGCACACCCAGAGAGAATGGAAGGTCTGCACCCCTTCCCAAATGCCTTGCCCCATCCCTCTCTTCATCTGGCTGCTCATCTGTACCCTTTATAAAATCCTGTTGACTTAAAATTAAAAGATCTATAAAGTTGGAAAGGAGAACTTTATTTCTTATGATGAGTTGCCACCTCCAGGCTGGGAAGTGGAGCCTCTGTATGAGACCAAAAGCAGGCACTTTGAGGGAGGAAGGATAGGACAGGAGTTTTATGCTAAACAGGTTAACTAAACTCACATGTTTAACAGGTTATAGGAGGAGCTGTGAATATTCATGAAAGGGGGGTCACACACGTGTGGTAAGCAAACATGTATGTTACATATGTCCATCCCATGTTCACACTGGGGTGGATACTTAACATTAAAATATAGTAAAATTAGGCTCTGTATGTGAAAAGGTGAAACATAGGACACAAAGCCATTTTGTGCAGTCTCCATAAACCAGGCAGAACCAGCTGTGGTTGGTGGTGATTTATCAGGAAAGAATGCTTTGTGAACTTGTCAGTTATGTTGAAACTGCAAAAAGGAAGGGGAGTCTGGCCCAGCCATCAGAAGGTTGATTGAAGTTGAAGTCAGTGGAAGAGTCTTCTGATCTTTGTTTTCCAGGGATGATTTTTCTGTTTAACTCTTAGGGGAAAAAGTCTGGTAATTGTCATTAGTGATAAAGAGAGTAAACTGAGGTGTAACGACCCCTCCTTCTCATGACAGCCAGGAAAATTAGGTTTTTAAGTTTTTCTCTGGTCCTTAGCCAAGAGGGGTCCATTCAGTCAGTTGGGGGGCTTAGGATTTTACTTTTATCTCACAATCCTTTATAATAAATGGGTAAACATAAGTATTTCCATGAGTTCTGTGAGCCACTCTAGCAAATTAATAGAACCCTAGGAGGGGGTCATGGGAACCCCAATTTAGCTAGTCAGTCAGAAGTACAGGTAACAGCCTGGGATTTGTGGTTGGCATCTGAAGTGAGAGAAAGTCTTGAGGGACTGAGCCCTCAATCTGTGAGATGTGACTCTAACTCTAGGTAGATAGTGTCAATTGAATTTTAGGACAGCCAGCTGGTGTCTGCTGCAGAGCTCCTTGGAGTGTGGGGGAAAACCCCACACACAACTGGTGTCAGAAGTGTTGTTTTGAGTGGTATGTGGAAAACCAAAGGACTTTGGCTCCAGTCTCTTACATCTCCTGAAAAGAAATTTGGGTTGTAATTCACCTAAGCTCCTAGATGAAGGATTTTAAGAATGAGACTGTCTGCCTTTCCTAGTACGACGGCTTTAAGGTAAGATACATGGTGGGGCATGATGCGGGGGGTCAATTTCTCTTGGGGCTGAATAGATGCACCTTGCAGGGAGAAGTCTCCTGGTATTATTATTAACAGCACAGCCAAGCCTCAGAGCAGAAATTTTCCATCTTTTTTCATGTAATAATTATAATTATTGTTCTAATTATTATTAAAATTATCACATTATCAAAGGTCTGTTCATCATTTTTTAAAGCAGAAGAAAAAAATGTCTACAATTTACCAAATGAAACTCAAGGATATAAAAGTATGCTGTATAGAATAATGAAAATATTTCTGCAGCAGAAACAATAGTTGCCTAAAATGGATGAATACAAGAGCATGAGTTTCAGCGAGGGCAGAATTCCTAAACAAGGGGCTGGGTTACGGGCTCAGGTGTTCTGAAGTGGTGGTGTCTGCTCAGAAGGTCATAGGCTATGAATCCTCAAGCTTGGTTCTTCACCCAATATTGGTGGCTCCCAAGTCAGGGCCCAAGAACATATATGAAATATCAGGTGAAATAACAGCAAAGAATCCAATAGAGGCAAAACATTGAGAATGGTATCTCATTTGGTCCAAGGAATATAAATCAAACAAATATACTTCTTCACTTCTCACTCACCTCTGCTCAGTGTAAAGGTCTCCTCCAAGGTAGCCATAGTTGTACTTCTGGGTATTGGGAGCTCTCTGTTATCTATGCTGTACTATAATCTGCCTTCTTTAGCTTATACTCTACATGTTGACAGGACAGAACAAATTTATTCTGCCTATCACAAAAGAGCATTGTAAATATTTATAGATAATGATATTACAGACAATGGTATTCTTTTAGTTGACTTTTTTTTTCTTTTCCAGGCTAAATGTGACTATTTCTATCAACTATTTCTGATTTCCTGACCCTTACCATCCTATTACCCTTCTCTAGCTGGTCAATATCCCCCAAGAATTGTGGTACCTACCACAGAACCCAGGACTTCAGTGTGGTCTGACCACAGCCCACAGCTGTAGGACCAGAGCTGCCCGTAATCTCCACTTCACTTCCCTTCATGCAGTCAAAGATTGGGTTGTTTTTTTCCAGATGACACATCATAATGCTGGAAAATATTCAACTTGTGGATAATTAAAGTCACCAGTCCTTTTATATGAACAAATGCTGTCCAGATAATCGCCTACATCCTAAACTTATATGGCTGGTTTTCTTTTTAACCTAAATATAGAATTCCATAATTATTTCTGATATATTCCATCTTATTGGGTTAGACAAGAAATTCCAGACTGTCTAGACAATTTTGAATTCTGATTTAGCTCCGTAGCTGTACTTTCCAGCTTTGTGTCACCTGTAGGTTTAGCAAGAATGCCATTTCACCTATTGATGCATTGCAAAAGTAAAGCAAACTTTTCTGACATTATTGAAAGTGTAGGCTTGGGTACACGACACAGAATGACTTCTAAATTAGCTAGAGCAATTTATAGACAGCCTTTTTCAATTCTCTCCAACCCACCTGCATGACATGTAATACAAAGCACACAAAGAAGTAAAAGAGTCCTACTTAATGTGGGTAGTGAGCAAAGAAGAAAACAGAAAGAAGCAGTGACACTACCTGTACCTCCCTCCCTATTGTATCCCTGGTCCCAGAATTGAAAACTCTTGTGGTTTTGACCAGGTATTATCCCTTGGAGATGAAATGGCTGATGATATGTTTACAGCTCCTCCTAGACCATGGCTCAGCCTAGCCACCCAACCAACTTCCCTGTTCAGGGAGATCAGAAGCAGTAGGTTGGTATCAAGGCATCGTTTGAACAGGATAGGTGTCAAATACAGCAGCCCTGGTCTGTATAAGACTCCTCCCTTTGATAGTTCCCAGTCTCATTGCCAGAAACCATTTCTTCTTCCCTCCTGCCTTCACCTCCACAGGATCAGCACCAGTCAGAAAAGGAGTTGTTCTTCTCATTGATTTATTTCCTTCTATTTAGACCCAGTCAAGGAACTGGGGCCTAATCTTTATGTCCTTAGTGTTAGGAAAACAAAGCTTACTAATAATATTAAGAAATAGAAACAATTTTATGGCCAGGACATGCTGACCAGTATAATGTTTTTTCTGATACAGTTGAAACTAAAACATACTATCTGAACCTGAACATAGCCAACATGACTTTGACAACTCCCCTTCCCAAGGGATATAATCATAACAATAGTCTAGAAAATTCCCTTACATGGGCTGATATGCTGCTCTCTTTTCCTCATATATCAAGATCAGATCATCTCAAATGGAAACACCATCATCAGAGTGGGAGCTGTAAAGCAAGAGAGTAGAGGATAGGACTATATTTAGGAACTGGCCCTAGAATCTGGCCTGGATTTCAGTGTTGGTTTCTCCACTTACCAGCCATGTTATTTTGTGTAAACTATTAACCTCTCTGTTCTTAAGAGATAAATAAATAAAAACAGAGTTATTCTATTTTTATCAATCAATAAAATGATGTGATAAGAATAAATCAAAATAAGTTATGTGAACTAGTTAGTACAATCCTTGGCATATATACAGTGCTCAAAAAATATTGATTATAATTAAATCGCCTTCTACATGTTCAGCTTTCTTTTTCTAGTACTGAATTTCTATGCTTTGATCTAAAACAATTAAGAAATCTGGTAACAGCGTCACCAGGTTCTTAGAATCCTCATGTGTAAGTGACTTAATGCAATCCTTTCTCTGATAGATGATGAAAATTAGGCCCAGGAAGGAAAAAGGAATTTCCCACAGTTCACAGTGAGTGGTTTATGGTGACTATAAACCAGGTATCCTGACTCCCAATCCTGTCCCCAACTGTAGCCCCTCTTTTCCCTGAAAGGAATCAGAATTGGCTGTATAACCAAATGCAAATTTAGATGCTAGTATATTCTATATGTAGGAATGTGATAGTTATTGCAGAATATATAAAAAAGACATTTATATGTATTTCATTCTATATAGAGAACTTACAAGAATTATCTATAAACATGTATGCATAGTACAATGAAGCTGATGCTCCAAACTCCCACTTCCAAGCCTCCTGTTTGCTGAGCAGCATGGGATTACAGAAAGAGCATAGAACTTGGAACTGACTGAGCTTAGATTCAAATCCCAATTCCACCACTGACTGCTTGCATGTCCTTTAGCAAGTTACTTAACCCCTTCCAGCCTCAATTTCTTCATCTGGAAAGTGGAGATATCAATCATTTCAGTGGCTTTTGTAACGCCTCAGGTGTATATCAATAGTGGGGAATGGTGCCTGGTGTAAAGAGATTGCCCATCACACACGGGCACCCTCCTTAGATGATTCCCACTTGGCTTCCCTGATTTGGTGCTTTGCTGGAAGCAAGGCACTGCCCAGGGCTGAGTGGCACAGGAACCATGTTTAAGAGGAAAGACAGTTGCCTGCTTTGTCATGAGTGGATGGGAACATGGTTCTTGAAGTTTCCCTCAGGGCCACTTGGGAGAATAATGTTGTTTCCTAGAGGACATCAGCTCAGGAAGAATGCCAAGACCCAGGGTTACTTACCACAGGGAAATTGTCTCTAGATTGTTCAGTGTCGGGCCTTGTCTGGCTGGACTTAGAGCCATCTGTGCACCAGCCCTATATATTCTAATCCTCAAAGTCTATTATCACCTAAAAGCAGCTTTTGCTTTTGGCACTTGGATTGTCAACTGCCACAGCCTCCTCTTGGTAATCTTCCTTATGAATTAGGTATTTATAAATATTTATGGGAGGGAGAGAGGGAGGAAAGAAAGATAGAAGGAGGGAGGAAGGAAGAGAGGAAGGAAGAAAGGAAGAAAGCTCACGGATGCAACAGTGATTGGTCCTTGATAACTAGGAAATAACGTTTTATTCTGAGAGATAATCTATAAAGTCGATCTATAATGGATCAAATCAGAATATGCAAAGTCATCTTAAAGTGGCAGTATAGATTCTTAGCCAAATAAGAATTTACTCTGATGAACACATTTACTCTGATGAATTCACTAGAGTCCAGGGTCAGGCCCTCAGCTTTGCAGCATTAGAAACTTGAAACCTGGCCTGATCGGAGTCACTTGGGATCCCCCAATAAACATTCAGATTCCTAGACCCCTCCACAGATCTAATAAACTAGTATTTCTAGCAGAGTTAAGAAGCCTGTATTTCTTTATAAGTTCCCCAGGTGCTTTTGTGGCAACCAGCCTTACTCTGGTGGACAGACTGACTTTGGGAATAAGTTCCACTGCAAGAGGTATGAAAAGGATTAACATATATAAAGGACAATGTGTCGATCAGAGAAACTTGGTCATTGAGGGGAATGTGGGGAAAAGGGCACACTTGGCACATGCTGGCTCAGGCATGCATGGTTCAGGAATGGGGCCCCCGCTAAGGTGCCTGAAACATCCAAACCATCTGGAAAGCGGATTCCTCACTAGGAGCTAGAGGCTCCTAGTGAGCAGAGCCATTTGAATCATCTAACTCTCTTTGTCAAAGTTCCTTGTTCATTGGGCAACTTTCTGATGATCTCTCTCTCTTCCCATGCAGCTGGCCTATAGGGAGAAAAGGGGCAGATCACACCAAATGTTTTCCACTGTAAATTAACAAACTGCATTCTGGTTATATATCAGTCTCTTGTGGGTTAGTATGAGTCAGCATCCGTGAGTCTGATCAACTCAGAGGCTCTGCCAAGTTTCTGATGCTGCAAAGCTGAGGGCCTAAGTCCTGACCCCAGTGAATTAATCAGAGTAAATGTGTCCACTCAGTCCCCAGGAAGTCAGCCAGTTCATCTCTCCTGGAGAAGGGAGGTGAGAAAAATCCTATTTCCCAGAGAAACACATGATGGAAAACCTTGATACTACATGTGCTTCACTGGGTACATGAACTAGGGAGGAAGGGTGAGATCCTTATAATAGTCCTTTAAAAAGCTTTTTCTGTTCTCAAAGGGCTTTCATATACATTAGCTCATTTGACACTTGCAATGATCCTGAGAGGTAGGTGGTAGGTCAGGCATCTATATTATTATTTTTCTTATTGCAGAGCTGAGAAATCTGAGTACAAGGTCACTTACCTAAGAGCCAAAGTAAATGGCCCAACCAGGACTAGAATCCAGGTCTTTAGACTCTTATCTATTATTCTTCTCACTTCATCTCTCACTTAATAAAGGAAATATCCTAAACAGAATCCTAAAGAGGCAACAGAAAACACCTGAATGGGATAGAGTGGGACTGTGTTTGCTTGTTTGTGGTGGGGGCTGAAAGGCAAATTCACAGTAGAGCAGAAATCAGACCAGTGGTGGTGAAAAGAAAGCTCACTCAATTTTTTTCTTAGCCAAGAGAACTAAGGACTGATTCGATTTAATTGAACAGATGATTATTGAGTATCAATTGTGTGCAAGGCTTGTGTGGTAAGTGCTACCAAGAGGAGTAGAACTCAGAAAAGAGCATTTTTAAACATGTACTTTGCTGTGGTGAACAGTGACCCTGAAATGGCAGCATCAGAGAATGCGACTCATAACCAGGGTATTTTAGGGGAGATGGGAAAGGGACAAGCTGACTGTAATTAGGACTCTGGCAGTCAAGACCATTTGGAAATTCGGGCTTGATGACATCTCATCAGAGATGGATGTTTGTATAAAATCTTTCTTGGGGAAATAAAAAAGGATGCGACTTCCTCAACATTTTTCCGTCATTGTATTTTATCTTAGTTCTTTAAGTCCTTGGTGACTTAACTAGTGACAGTTCCCAAAATAAATCCTGGGTTGTTTTTCTTTTTTAATGTTTTTTTACAATTGTATGAAAAGGAATTGTGGGCCAGGTGCCTGGGCTCCTCTTTCTCCTACTCTAACAAGGGCTTCAACATGCTCTGCAGCTGAGATGGGGGCTCCAGCTGGACCTCTGTTCACTAGCGCACAGACACTGCCCTGTGGCTTGCTTCAGTCTTCATATTTTGCTAACTGGTTGTTCCGGTTCTCTCTTTATAAAGCTATACATTCTGATGTGAGCACTCTGGGGTGGCAAAGGGAGGGAGAGCTGCCTGTTCCCCACCCGATGGGTTCATGTCTGGCTGGATCAGCCTCCCACCTCTCTGGCTGATTCATCAGGCTCAGTCTATTCAAACAGATGGAACTTCTATTTAGGTATTTTAATAGCATGTATTTAAGATACCCTATTGAGAATCTGATCTGACAGAGGTTTGATGAAGTGTTGATGTACTGAGAAACCAGGCTTACTAGGCAAATAACTTCTTCCCCAAAACCAGATAATTTGAATCAATTCAATAAGTACTTGACTACGGGCCTACTGTGTACTGGTGTGTCCAGCATTGAGTTAAGAGAGCTAGAAAGGATGCAGAATGCTTGGCATACAAGCCTTTGGAAGCTTCTACTTCCTCTGGGGAGAAACAGTGCATGGATGGATGTATTTACAATTTTACAAATGTCTTTGACTACCTACTATGTGCAAGGAGTTTGAGCAAGTAAGCAGCTAAAGAGGATATTTGCCATACCTCTTTTATATCAAGCTTACATCAACAATTCAAGGGAAAATGGCTCTCTATTGTCTCTCATGATGAGAAAAAGGAAACAAAAAGTCTAACATTTACTGAGCGCCTCAATTAAATGTAATGAATGCTTTTCAATGCGGCATGTTCCTTCTTAACACCATGCTATTGCTTCTGTTATTGCCCTGACTTTAGGTGATATCCACTCCCCCACTCCGTTATGCTTATTCAACTCTTATCCTTCTCTTTTAGAGCAAAGCTAACCTTTTCCAAAAAGTTTTTGGCCTCAAACTTCGGGCAATAATAATATCTTTCCTTCAAAGCCTTTATGGTTAATACTATGTTGTTTGGAACTTCAATTTAGTAGCTAACAGCATATATTGTCTTGCATTGATCTTGAATCTTTGATGTTTGTTATGCTTGGATATACAACAATACTATAAGCCCTTTAAGGGTAAAGCTCAATTTATATTTGTTCAGTTAATCAATATTTGCTCAGCACTACTTTGCACCATACCACAATTGTGGGGAAAACAAATATGTATGTGTAAATAAGAAAATATTCTTGCTCTTAAGAAGCTCACACATTTTGCTACTCTGAAATGGAATAATAATCTCTTTCTGAAAAGCACATAGCATAGTGCTAGACACATAGTAAGTCTTCTATAAATGGATGCCATTATTAGTAATTATTTCTTTGAGACTGGATAGAAGAGTGGGAAGTAGAAATAAGAACTGAGAAAGGAAATTGCAACTGTGAAGATGCTTTTGGAAGCAAGTAACAGAAAACCCAACTCAAATGGCTTGAACAGTAAGAGGGATTTATTGGCTTTCCTCACTGGAAAAGTCTAGAGGCAGAGTCATGATTGATGATGATTCAATCAGGGCTTTGGCTGCATCTTTTTGTGATTCTTTTGGAACTACTCTCCTCCTGTGTTGGCTTTATCCTCAGGCTGGTAGCAAGATGACTACAGTAACTCCAGGCTTCACATTACACACAACATCCAGAGAAAGAGAGAACTCATATCTTGTGGTGGCTCTCTTAATGGTGAGGAAACTTCTTCCCTCTACGTCCCAGCAAACCTCCCTTCTCATTCCAGTGTACCAAATGAGTCCCAAGCCTTTTTCTCAACCAATTCCTTGGTCATGGAATGCTATGGACTGCTTGGCTTAGGCTCTAGGTTCCTGATCCAGTACTGGTAAAAGGATGAGATTACTATGCCATTTAGGGTGGCCTTCTACTGCAGTAACAAGCAACCCCCAGATCACAGTGGCTATTTAATACAGCTAAAATTTCTTTCTTTCTCTTACTACATGCCCGTGTAGGTCGGCAGGGGGAGCTCTACTATTATAGTCACCCTAGGACCCAGGGTGATGGAGGCTTCTTCTTGACACAGGCTTCAGCAATCAAGCCGCAGATGGAAGGGGACCTGGTGAATCATACACTAGCTTTTAAAGGCTTCTGCCTGGAAGTGACATATATCACTTCTGTTCATATTTTATTGGCCAAAGCAAGTCACATGGCTACCCTTAACTTCAACAAGCTGGGAAATGCAATTCCACCATGTATCTAGGAGAACTAGAATATTTATGAATAGCCCCCATTACTACCATAATTACCCTTGGCACAATCAGGACCAACTATGGAGATAACCATAGAGTTAGCTTCTTCTAAAGCACATGTACTTTCTTGGGAAGGAGATCCCTTAGTAAAACTCAGGTGTTATTAGGAAGGGAGCAATGGAGCTGGGTAGGCAACCAATGATGTTTCTTATAGAAGTTGTATGAAGGCAAATTGACTTCAAAGAAATAGAAAAAGCAAGATCATGAACAGGCTGGCAAAGTTTGAGGAGAACAGAAGCAACTACTGTTAAGAATGTAGCCACCTAGAGATCTGCACAGCAGAAAGGGCCCAGATGAAAATAGGCAGCACGGCCAATAGTGATGAGGTAGTTAGTATCTTTGCTACTGCACTTGGCAGGCCAGGAGTGGGAGCATAGAAAAGCAGATCTCGAAGATATGTAGGAATGATGGATGATTTGAAGGACTTTGTGGAGGGTCTTGGGTTGTGGAAGTTAAAGAGTTGAAGTCAAGATGTTCTCAAATGGGCAGCACAGCCCAAATCATAATATAAACTGAAACAAGAATATTTTTAAACTGAGTTTTTGAAAAGTAACCTATAACAGTAACAAAGATTTGTGGTAGGTGGTACAGACAGATGAAATGGAATCCAAATAATGCAAAATGGAGAACGGCCAATCTGAAAGATATACTGAAACAAAGATGAGGCTTTCTGCCCCACTGGGCCTTACAGGTGTTCCAGAAAGGTCTCCAAGGGAGAAGACAGTGTAAGTTTACATTAGAGCTGTGTTTCTACCCAGGGGAGGCAACACAATATAAAAGAAAGAACTCTAGATCTGCAGTCAGAAAAATCAGATTTGAGTCCCAGCAGTGACTATAAATAGCTTGATATGGGCAAATTATCATATACTTCTTTTGACTTGTTTCCTGAGCTGAAAAGAGGGGATAATGCCTTCTCTATCTTCCTTGGAGCTTTATGTGAAGCTCAAATGAAATAGGAAAGCGCCTTGATAGACTAAAAGGCCCTAGGGTATGTATGAAATTATAATACTGGCGTGGGTCAGCGGGAGGAGTGGAGAAGGTCGAGAATAGAGACAGATGCTATCGCCAATTAAATAGGGCCCAGAGGGAAAGACACAAGAGAGATATCAGTGGGCTGGCAGGCATTGTCTCGGTCAATTCTTTTAATTGCAAGGGATAGAAACCCAACTCAAATCGGCCTAAGAATACATTAAAATGTATTGACTCACCTAACAGAAACAATTGAAAGGGTAAAAATGGCTTCCAGTGTGGTAGGATTCAGGCACTCAAGTGTTACGGTTGGAAATCTGCCTCTCTCCACCTCTAGTCTCTGCCTGCCTCTGTGTTGATTTCATTCTCAGGCACGTTGTCCTCAAATGGTGACAAAGATTGCCCCCAGTTGCTACCAGTTACGTTCCACCAGCTTAGTAATCCTTGCAGAGAGAGTGCCTTTTTCTCGACTTAACTCTCATTGTCTGGCCTGGATCCTGTACCCCTCTCTGAGTCAATCACCATGACAGGCGTCAAGCCCAGCTGAATCACATGGATGGAGAGTGGGGACGAAATGCAAACTGTGGGGGAGCAAGGGAAAACCCCCCGTATCCACCACAGGATGCAGGTTTAAAAGGCTTACTCCAGAAGTGATGATTGTGGAGAAGAGGGTGCTGAACAGAGGAGAGAAGAAAATCAAGGAAGCGGCAGAGGAACAGTATCACCCGTGGTGAAAGGCACGTTTAAAAAGGGACTCCCCAAGTGCACTTTGGGGAATGGAGCGGTGGTGTAGGGAGACAGATACTGAAGCAGATAGCTGTGAGTCAAAGAAGGGGAGGACAGCAAGGACACATTTAAGAATTCCCAAAGTGGCCCAATACACTCTTTGAGAAATAGTAGTTTAGGAGGGAAAGGGAGCCACTGTCACATCCTTTCAGTTATTTCTGTGCTTGGTGGGTGTTTTTGTTCCTAACTGTTGGTGGCAGCGGGGGCGAGAGGGGTAGGAAGCCTGCGTCAGTAGGAAGGATCTAGACAGCTAGATGATGCTAGAGACATGGACCTCTGAGATGCCTGGAACACTGCAATAATTTTATAGCTTAATGGGCCTCAGTGGAAAAAGTAGCAAAGAAATTATCACTAAATTTACTAGAAGTTACAGCCTGTCAAAGAGATGTGAAATGTGACTGACATACACCGCACGGTAGGTCCCTCTCCACCCACACGCTAAACACAAAGGCCCACCCCTGTCTTGCCTTTTTTCCCCCGCCCTCCTCCTTACGCATAATACCTGCACACCGGCACATAGCAGCAGGGAATGATTCTCCTGGAACATTGTCAGAGTCATTCTTTAGACCTCCCAGGTAGGTTACTACCCTGAAATGAAAAGCCGCCAGCCTCTAATTTTTGAATAGCGCTGATTAAAGCTGACTCCATACTGAGCAAATACTGAGAGGGGCAATTTAGTTCTGGATCTATCCTCTGGATGCTAACAATGGCCATCACCGCCACCCCTAATATTGGTACAGTACCAGGCATGTTCAAACAGAAGGGCCTTACCTCCGTGCTTAACCGAATGAAAACATTAGCCCACTTCTGCCCCTGGGCTTGAAGGCTTGACTATGTGACAGAGAATTAGAGAGATCAGTTCCAGACTAGGGCACTGGAAGGTCAGGATGAATCCGTATTATGACTTGGAGTCAGAATCCCAAAAATAAATGTAAAGGGCAACTTAGAGAACCTAATTCCTATGGAGGGTGGGGTGGGGAAAAAAACAAAAAAACCCTCCAGAACTGCTGAATTCTCATCTCATGTGCACACCTCCTATTTTTTTTTTTTTTTTTTTGAGACAGAGTCTCACTCTGTTGCCCCAGCTAGAGTGCCGTGGCATCAGCCTAGCTCACAGCAACCTCAAACTCCTGGGCTCAAGCAATCTTTCTGCCTCAGCCTCCCCAGTAGCTGGGACTACAGGCATGCGCCACCATGCCCGGCTAATTTTTTCTGTATATTTTTAGTTGGCCAATTAATTTCTTGCTATTTTTAGTAGAGACGGGGGTCTCACTCTTGCTCAGGCTGGTTTTGGACTCCTGACCTTGAGCGATCCACCCACCTCGGCTCTCAGAGTGCTAGGATTACAGGTGTGAGCCCACCACGCCCAGCCCACACCTCCTATTAATCTGTCCTCTGTAGTTATTGCCAAGAAACCTTCTCTGGTCACAAACCCTAGAGTTCTGGTATTCTCTGTTGACTCTTACATCCAAAACAAATATCTTGTACTATTCCCAACTGAATGATAGCAGTCATTGCATACAGTGTAGGAAGAGGTATTACTTTGAAAAGAAATAGTACATATACATACAATTCCCATATAACTCAGTAATTCCTAGGTACATACCCCTCAAAACTGAAAATAGGTACCCAAACACATACTTGTACACAAATGTCCATAGCAGCACTATTCACAATAGTCAAAATATGGAAATAACCTATATGTCTATCAACAGCTGAATGGATCACTATATTCATAAATGAATATTATTCGTCCATAAAAAGGCACAAAATATTGATATATGCTACCATATGTGTAAACCTCAAAAACATGCTAAGTGAAAAAAGCTAGACATAAAGGTCACATACTGTATGATCCCGTTTATATTAAACATTCAGAATAGGTAAATCCATAGAAACAAGGATGATTTGAGATTGCCAAGGGCTGGGGGGAGGGAAGAATGGGGAACAATTGCTTAATGGGTACTGAGTTTTCTTTTGGGGTGATGAAAGTGTTTTGGAACTGAACAGAGATGGTGATTATATGATATTGTGAATATACTAAATACCACTGAAACATTCACTTTAAAATGGTTAACTTTATGTGATTTTCCCTACAATTTTAAAAAAAGGCAGGGGGATACTGATTCAGCTGGCATATACATTTATCCTCTTAAACTCTCCCTTTTTCCTAGCTGAAGGTGAAGGGGGATCAGCCATTATGAAGCAACAAGCATTTGCCAAAGGAGCCTGAGCATAAAGACAAAAGGAACCTGGGTCTTTGACATCATGAAGGCAACCACAGAATCACCATTTTTATGAGAAAAATAAAACCCTAGTTGACTTAAAAATGAAAGAAAGAAATAGAACAATCTTTGTTCTTTATAAATTTCCTCTTTAAAGAACGATCTTTACATAGACTAAATGAACAAAATTATGTGCAAGCCTTGGACTAAATGATTTTGTTAGATGTACTTTTGGTTAGGTGGCTTCACCAGGTGCTGGGAAAATGTCCTTTGCTACACAGGTCAACACTCACCATCTGTAGGCCTTCCAAACAGGAAGTTCTGGACAATTAATACAAAATAGCATCAGACATTAGGTATACAAATAATGACAGAAATTGAATATGGCAGCCCTTTATATAAGGGACATAGTTTACTCTTGGCCTGAAAAAGCTGCCACTTAATTGTTTATTCATTTAACAAATATGTACTGATGGCTACTTACTATGTGCCAGGCAGTGAGCCAGGGATATGACCTGGAATACTGTAGTGAGCAAGAAAGATAAAGCTGCTCTCATGGAGCTTACATTCCAGCAGGGAGGAAGGGGGAAGATAGACAATAAATACATGAGAAATTTAACATATATATTAATACAAAGCATACAGATCAACATATTGGGTTTTTAACTCTCCTCTGATTTAGAACTGGCTCTCAGCTCCTTCATCTCTGGCATGGCATGGCAGGGTGCTCAGGATCCTCAGATACTCAGAAGTCAGCAGCTTTTTCAATATTTCACCATGGGTCTCAGTAATTAAAAACTTTTCAGTTCCTTGTCACCATTGCTGCCAGTTTCCCCCCATTCCATCCTTCTTCAGGAAAAAAGCAAGTGAACAAAACACCCTACCCCAACCACCCCCAACCCTCTCCAAAAGGGGAAAAAATAAACCCGAAGCAAAATCCATTATTGTTCCCCAAAACAAAGAGCCTACAAACAAAACAAAGCCTAACTTTCTGGTAGAAGGTGGAGGAAGAGAGAAGAGTGGGCACAGTATGGGAGAAGAGTGGGCAAAAAACATTTAGGAGGAAAAATGCAAATAATCATTAAATACAATACATAAGGTTATACATGTAACTGTAGCATCTGAAGAAAATGCCCTAGACCAATGTCCTATCCAATAGAAATATACTGCAAGCTACAAATGTGAGCCATTTATGCCATTTTAAATGTTCTAGTAGTCATATTAAAAGAAGTAAAAAGAAACAGGTGAAATTATTTTTCATAGTATATTTTCTATAACCCAACATATCTATGGCATTCTTTTCAACATGTAATCAATATAAAATGAAGATATCTTACATTATTTATTCCCGTACGGTCTTCAGAATTCAGCATATATATTTGTATGACATCTGAATTTAGATTAAATAATAGCCACATGTGGCTTGTGTCAACCTTATTGGACAGTGCAGCCATAGACAAAGTCCTCACTAAATTCCTTTTTCCATGAACATTAAAGCTAATGGCTCCCAGAATTGAAGCCTCTAGATGTCTCATTGGCTGTGCTCTAAAAGCTATATTCCAGCACTTCCTTCTGATAGTCCTGGAGACACAGTCCTAGGTACCAAGTTCCATGAGTGAGCATAACTAACTGATTTGCCATTCAGGTCGTGTCAGATGTGGTTAGGGAAAGTTGACCTGGTTCTTTGGCTCCTCGCTTGGAAGAACTGCAACATGGCCAGTATGACAGAGTGATGACAGACACGAAGCACTTCCACACGAGCAGCTTTTATTGCAAAGCGAAAGTAAGATCCGGAGAGAGGAATAGGCCTGTCCCCATGAATGGAGACAACCCTGAGTTTAAAGACAGAGTATACGAAGTATATAGCACACTCTCAAAGTCAGTAGAGAGCAGACTGCTCCAATAAGGAACAGCCTCATCCCAGGGTTAGGGTCTGTTCTTTATGTTAATCCCTAATATGTTAAGCTGGGGGTGCAATATTCATATTTTTCTAGGGAAGTGGGTGAAGATTCCTGGAATCATGTACCCTGCCATTTTCTGTCCTTGTATGGTAGGCTCTGGAACTGTCATGGCGCTAGGGGGTGTGAGTTTTACTATGTCAATGAGGGAAAGGTTATCTTTGGTCATAAGCTCCTACCTTCTGCACATGTTCCCTGTCAGGAAAGGTCCCTAACCTTAAGTTCTTGCTGTTGTGGTTTCTTTTCTCTGTTTTTATTGGTCCCGACCCTTGGCCCTTGACCACATCCCCCTAATGCCTGCCCTGCCACCGGCATACCCTTATCCCTACCTAACAGTAGGAGCAAAATGATAAGCCTTAGTGGAGAAAAGGCTATGTTCCCCTAGTGCCAATTCTGTCTGTCCATCCATTAGACATTTATTGAGAGCCTACTATGTGCCAGAATTAGTTCTATCTGCCCTCAAGGAGTTTATACTCTTTTGGGGGAGTGGTTAGTAGACATAAACAATCAAATAAGAAATAAACAAGTTCATTTCAAATAGTAATTTTGCTGTGAAGAAAATAAAACGTATGATAGTGAATGTTACAGATTACTTTAGATAGGAAGTATAGAGAAGGCTGGCTTCTTTGAGGCGGCATTTAAGCTGAGCATGAAATAACAGAGACAAGAATAAAGTAAAGAGCTAGGGCAAAGACCTAAGGCAGGAAGAAGGTTGGCATATTTGAGAAACAGAATGTCAATATGGTTAGAGTAGTTAACAAGGAAATTTGTAAGAGATGTAGGTAGCCAGGGGCCAGACCACATGGGACCTGTTAAAGAGTAAGAAGTTTGGATGTTATTCTAAGACAAATCAATGAAGGGTTTTAAGCAGTGAAGTAAAATCATCTAATTTACATTTTTTTAAAAAATCCCTCTGTGTGGAGAAAATGGTTAAAATCCCTGTATAAGGAGGTGGGGACATAAGAATGGGAGTAGGGAGAACCGTGGGAGGCTGCTGCAGCCAGCAAGAGAATTGCTGTGGCTGAGAGTACGGTGATAGTGGTGGAATAATGAGATCAGATTTAGAATATATTTTTAATTTATCAGCAAGTCCTGTCAGCTCTACCTTCAAAATTAAGTTATATAAATTAGATTATATTTTGAGTCTGACAAGACTTGCTCAAAATTGGATGTAGGATGAAAAAAGAAAGGATGGCCAATTATTAAGACTTCTGGCTTGAGCTTGTAGATAAAATAGCGGTGCCATTTACTGAGTCTGGAAAAGGAGTAAAACTTGCTCCTCCTCCTCCTGTATTTCCAATCGTGGTGAATGGAACCTCCATCCAGCTAAAAACTTGAGCTTCATCCAAGGCAGCACCCTATCCAAACAGTCACCAATCCCATTAATTCTACCACCCCAAAGTTTCTCAAATCTGTCTGCACCTTTCCATCCCCACTGACTTTGACAGGTCTTTAGACCAAATTACTCACCAAGCCTACTAAAATGGCCTTAATAATCTCCAGGTTTAAACTTCAATCCATTATCAATGCTATAGTTCCTCTGCTTAAAATTACTGAATAATCTTTTTGAAGAGCAATTTGGCAGTATCTACCAAAGTTTAAAATAGACATACCTTTTATTTCTTTTATGATTCTATGCTGTATAAAGAATGAAATTATGAGGGTAATTCATTACAGAACTGTAACAGTGAAAAACTGGACACAACCTACATATCCATCAAGAAGGGAATTACTATATAAACAATTACACAATTGTAAAATTCTATCTAGTCCTTATTTTTAAAAAATGAAGATCTAAATATACTGAATAGAAATCTAAGATACTTCAAAAGCAAATGGTAATGTCTATGATTCATTTATGTAAAAAGCACTGAAGTGTATGTGTGTGTGTGTGTGTGGCTTCTGAAGGCCTAGAAAAGGTCTGGGAAGACACACATTCAACTATCAACAATGGTTACCTCAGGGTAGTAAGATGGGGGTGAGCTAGGGAGTTTTCATTTTTTACTATATGTATTTCTTATTGGATGAATTTTTATAAATTAATACACTTATCTAACACCCAAAAAACCTGTACAAGCATCATGCATACCTTAACAGTTCAAGGCATTTTAGGACCTGGCACCAGAGCCTTCTTTCCAGACTAATTTCTCAGGCTTCTTTACATTACGTTGGCAGTAATGTACCTTTGCATTGTGGGAAATGTGGGTTGACTGCTGAAGCTGGGCTGTGCACTAGGCCTACTTGTTTTGCAACTGGAATAGGAACGACTGCCTCTGGTGTCCAGAAAGGCATGGAGCTCTTTCTGCAGAGAAGCTAAGGTCCTTTTTCCTGCCTGTGTGGGCATGCCAGAATTAGTTCATTCCTTTAGTTCTTCAAGGAAGAAGTAAAATTTCATGACTCTTTCCCCTTCCCAACTCATTCTGGTTGTACATGTTTTAAGAGTACCTGTATACTTATCTTGTTCACAGTTTATTTTGCTTCTTTTATAGAAAAAAAAGCCAACAGAATAGACAGCAAATTTACCATAGTGCCAGTTCCTTTATGAAAATCTTCCTATTTTCCCTAAGAGATGTTTAGACATCTAAAAAAAAAAACAACAAAGTGATAACAGCCCAGCTCTGCTAGAGATAATACACATAAAATAGCTTTGGTGGAAACAAAATGTTAAACAAATAGAAGGTGGAATTATACTAAATTCTAAATATTTTCATATTTCTTTCTTGTCATTTCCTAGTTACTTTTTTTAAACTCATAAATAAAGAGAACAAGAGAGTACATATGTAAGTCTTTCTGTGGTGGTCCTGGCTGGGAATCCTGCCATAGAGCAAACAGGGTAGAAGAAAATGAACTGTTCTTCCCAATCTTGTTTCCATTCAGTGTCCAGTTGTCTCAAACAATACAAAAAAGTTAAGAAATATTCAATTATTTCTTCTTCAATCAGATGACTAGAAATGAAGTACCTTGGCAAGATGAGGAAGGAGAAACCTAATTACCTATTGTTTATGCTGTAGTTTGCTACCACCTCAATCCTAAACCTGCCACCCCCCTTAGTCCCTCAACTAATAGATACTTAGCCTTGTTTGAATTGCTATAGCATTTCAGAAGACTTTTTGTTCTTTGGTTATTATTTGGCTTTATTTCAAAATGTATTATCTACCACCTACCACATAAAATATTAGAGCTGGAGGGAATCTTGGTGATCCTAGCATAATCCTCTCATTGACAATTGAGAAACTGGCAGAAATATTACATAACAGTGTCACAGGAAACAGTGTCGAGTTTGCTGGAGCTGGGATTAGAACCTAGTCTCTAGACTTACAGGGTATGCCAAATTGAATATTTCCTTTTAATCATTTAAATTTAATACTCCTTAAGGTGTTTGGGGGAAAAGGGCTTCAAAATTTTGAAAAAGCTTAAAAGGCTTCAATGGCAAAGAGAGTCAAAGCAGTCTTCCACCAGACACAGGTTATGGATCACCTATAGCCAAGGTTGTTTATTCTTCACCTTGTTTTTGACAAAGTGTGATGGGTGATTTTTTTTTAGTGCTGTGGGGAAACTATTAATAGTTCCTTTTAAAGCCAGTTACCCTCTTATGCTGACTCCTAGAGGTGGAGAGATTGCTCCTTGGTTAGGGAAACATATTGACAGGCCATTGGGATATAATAGAACTTCCAAGGCATTATTTGAAAGGAATAGGAACAAAATAAACAATTATTTTCTTGAATACATTTAGAACTTTCCAAGGGCTTTGGAAAGAAAGGAGTGACGAAGAGAAGGAAAAAGGAAGCTGAACTTTTAGTAAGACTTGAAGACAGGCTTCTACTTGGAATGAAATCTGTGAGAATGGCTAAGAGATTCCTCAACAAGGATATATACAATCCAATCTTAGTCCTTGAATATGCAGCACTGAGACAATAACCCCTCTTTTATTGTCCCTCTCCCCTTGTCACTACTGTAAAACTTCAATGAAGATCTGCTACACAGATTTGTGTTGATGGTTCTGGGGGGAGTCAATACAGGTGGTACAGAGGAGATGGAGAAGCTACAGAGTAGAGCCAGAGGACATAAGCTCCCTGCCTCCCCTCCCCACAGTCCCTCAAAATAAGTGATTTCCTAAAAGAAATGATACTGGAAGAAGTATTCTGGCATGTTAGGATAAAAAGTTCTATTTAAATTCTAAAGGACAGTGGAAATGTTAGGATACCTGGGTAGCTAACACTTGAGTTACACTAACATAGTCAGCTACATTCAGAGAAACCAAGTTCCTGGTCATCCCTTATTATAAGCTGTGGGTGGTGACAACTCCAGTTGTCCTGGGGTCAAGAGACACTGTGTCTGCATGAATCTACCTACCTTGGGTGTCAGCCTGCCCTTATTAAAGTTCAGAGACTGATAATTGGCTGGGCTCCCATTTTTGATCCTTCTGTCACTGACTGGTTTTCCTCACGCAAGAGGAAAACTCAAGAGACAAAGCTGTCTGACAAAGTAATATAAACTCTATTGAGTCTTATTAGCTATGTTATTATTTGGGGGTAGTGTTCAAAATTTTACATATTATATTTTCCCATTAATTTTGAGTATAAATTCAGAGATACTTATCCAAGGAAATGATGAACCCAGGATTTAAAAGCCAAAAAAGAAAAAAAAAAGCAACACTAAAAATCCTAGCATCAATCTAAAATGAGCTTTTGTCACTCTATTTCTTTAATTCTACCAGGTCACTTCTACATGAAATTCATTAAATGTCCATTTAATTCTTTTTCCAAAATGGGAATATCTTTTTCATTATAACAGCTTAAGATCACTGTAACTTTCATCCCCAATTATATATATTTCTATATGTGTACCTACCTCATAGGTTTATCGCAAAAGATTAATCAACATATGCAAAGCAGTTAAAATAGTGTCTGGCACACAGTAAGCCCTATATGTTAGCTATTTTTTCCCTTTACATTAAAAGGCTTCAGGGGCAGATAGAATAAAAGCAGTTTACCAACAGACACAGGTTATGATCACCTATAAAAATCCCTAGAAAAACTGATTTCTATATTTAACACACTATGGATATCTTCTCGCTGTTAATAGAGCAATCCTTCCACCTCAACCTCCTGAGTAGCTGGGACTACAGGTGAGCACCACTGTGCCTGGCTCACTATATTCTTTTTATAATAGCTTTGTGGTTTCATGAAAAATAGTTTAATCACTGATTAGTGCATATTTAGTGAGTGTATCTTTCTATTCTATGTCAAATACTTCTGCAATGAATATCTTTATTCACATTTCTGTATTCAGTTGTGACATTTTTCCATAACACAAATTCCATATATACACACAAGAACATACAATTTCAAAAATTAAGTACGTTCTAAAATTAACATCTGATTTAAATTAACTTCTTTCTAGAACTATGAAAGCTTAAAAAACAATATTTAAAAGTTCAATAGCATCACTTCTTGACCTTTTAGCTAACATCAAATGTGAAAGTTGAAATACTCCACATATACAAGATACATACATCAAGGTCATTCTTAAGGCAACTTATTGCCAGAAAGAATTTAGATTACATATAATGCATCTATTATTATTACTAGAAATAATATGACTAATAAGAGAAAAAAGTCTTTACATTTTTTAATGGGAAGAGTATTCATTTTAATTATGTTCTAAGATATTACAGAGCTAGAAATTAACAAATTTCAGTCAGTATAAAATAGATTTATTGTCAATAGCCAGTCATTAATACAACCCAGGTAAATGAAACATCACTTCAAATAAGGCTCAGATACTCTAAAATGCTATCTTCACACGTGTAGTATAAAATGATAAATACTTAAAAATTACAATGCAAGAAAAAATATTACAAAAAATACAATTGTAATAGACCCTTGTATGAAAGTTCTTTAGTTTTAGAGTT
>CAUYRT010102179.1:0-35858 GCA_963574885.1 Lepilemur ruficaudatus
ACTCCAAGAAGGGAGGGGGGCATGATGAGGCATGTCTGACCTCCCTCCTGGCAGACAATTTTAGGATATTCCTTTGGCCACGAGGGGGTCCATTCAGTCAGCCGGTGGGGGGGATCCTTAAAATTTTATTTTGTTTCACAATACGTAATTATGTTCTTCTTGAATGGCTAGAAGGCTAATATCGATTAATATTGATGATGATGATGATAACAGCTAAGATTTATATCACCCTTAGTATGATGATGATGATGATAACAGCTAAGATTTATATCACCCTTAGCCACACTTTGCTCCAAGCCTTTTATATATAAAACTCATTTGGTCTTTACAACCCTGTGAGGTAGGATTCAGCCTCGTAAATCAGCTACTACGAAACAAACAGTCACAAGGCTTCCTCTTCAGCATGAAGTAGCAAAACTAGCAGTAATTCTCAATGTACAAAATCATATATTTGGGAAATAAAGCAAATGATACACCAAAGAATAATAAACCAAAATAACAGACGGAATGGGATGGAAACTGTTGAAGAGAGCAATGATCGATTCAATTAAGAATGCTAATATCCCCAGTATGGCTGAATCAACAAATTCAAGTTTTTGGAACGCTGGGGTGTGAAATTACTCTCTTATTTAAATGCAGGAATTCATATCTGTGTCAATTTGGTGTGCAAAACTTGTACAAGGATAGCTATTTAGATTTAAAAAAACAACAAATATTTTTAAGTTACCTAACAGGCAAAAATAATACAGGACTCCAGATTTAGTAAGAGAATACAAGCAAGTATCATTATGCGCTATCCGGTGAGAAATTATTTGTCTTTGTGTTACCCGGAGCAATTAGAATTTCTACCCAAAAAAAGGGCATTTCTCAAATTGTAATAAATATGAACACTTGGAACTACAAATTACTAGAGCAAGCAACTATTAACTCCAAATGCCTTCCACAATTTTTTTTTTATATCTTGAAAACATTACTGCTCTAAGAAAGAAAATGGTTTTACTAACAAAACCAATACAGAAGTTATTCCAAGTAACAATCTGACTAGAAGTGCAGTGAGTTGAGATGAATTATTAAGCAGTGACTGAGTTAATCTTCCACTGACCAGCATCACATCTCATAGCAGTTTTGTCACGCTCTGCTTGTCATCGCTTACACAAGACCTGATATTTTTTCCTTTTCAAGAAAACAGATGAATAAAATCCAACTACTAGTTGTGCTATTACAAGTATGTGATAGCGGAGTTGTCTAATCTAATGATGAATTTTATTGTAAAATTTATTTTGGTGACAGAATTTTTAAATACTGCTTTATTTTATATTTTATGTATATCCTAAAGAGGTCACAATGTTTTCTACCTTATTTAACATACATTCTGGGGGGCATTATATCATACACTGATATTCCAAACATTTTAGAGATTTAAAATAGCACCAATACTTAACAACGAGAAGGATGAATTACAGTCACGGCTCAGAAGGAATACACAAAGTCAGTGAGCTTCAGTGCAGTTTCCAAACTGTATCTGCTTCACGCACGCATCATAAAATGTCATTATGAAGTCTAACTTTAAACCATGAGTTTTTCAACAGGAGCTGTGCCACCCACTGGGGGGTGTTACATTATGAAGGCATTTATTTTCCAGTTTAGTCATGCCTGCGCATTTACATATTGGATTGATATTTTTTATTATAACTTACTTCCTTTGTATGTATTTATCTTTTGAGATCACTAATTAGCGTATATTTAGGTTATTAATGCTTAAGGAAATCGGACATTTCATACTGAACAGTTGATTCCTCTGACATTTCACTTTGACATTTCTTGTTTTACTTGAAAAGGTACATCCTCAGTTTCTCAAACACAGTTTAGCTTTTTTTTTTTTTTTGAGACAGAGTCTCACTCTCTTGCCTGGGCTAGAGCGCCGCGGCATCAGCCTAGCTCACAGCAACCTCACACTCCTGGGCTCAAGTGAACCTCCTGCCTCAGCCTCCAGGGTAGCTGGGACTACAGGCATGCGCCACCATGCAGAGCTAAGTTTTTCTATTTTTAGTTGTTTGGCTAAGTTCTTTCTATTTTTAGTAGAGACGGGGTCTCGTTCTTGCTCAGGCTGGTCTCGAACTCCTGAGCTCCAACAATCCTCCCGCCTGGGCCTCCCAGAGTGCTAGGATTACAGGCGTGAGCCACCACGCCCAGCCAGTTTAGCTTTTGACTATCCTTCAAAATTTTTTTAGAGCAATTTTTGTGAAGCCATGGATAAATAAAAAATTTGAGTTATTTTCGATTATGAGTTCTGTCATGGAACCAGTGCAGTGCAGACAGGTCGAAATATCTTTGGAAAGGATGTGGCTAATGAATGCACAGTACATCTATGGTTTGGGAAGTATCATTCCGGAGACTTTAGTCTTGAAAATGAACCACATGGGCGACCTGAGATCAAGGTGGATAATGATGAGCTGAAAGCTGGAGTGGAAGTGAATCCATCTCAACCTACTCGTGAATTAGCAGCAAGGTTTGACATTACTATTCCGACAATATTGGACCATTTGAAACAAAGAAGCTGGATGGATGGGTACCGCATGAATTAAACGAGCATCAGAAGAAAATCGTCTTGAAGCTTGCCTTTCTTTGCTGTCACAACACAAAGTCGAACAATTTCTATACCACATTGTTACATGTGATGAAACAAGGATTCTTTCTGACAATTTCAAGTGTTCGGCACAATGGTTGGATAAATATGAAGTGCCGAACCACAGTCCACACCGAACAATCATCCAAAAAAGCTAATGGTAACTATTTGGTGGTCCAACGCTGGTTATTATCCACTACAGCTTCATGAAACCTGGTCAATCGATTACACTGGATGTCTACTGAGCCAACTGGACAAATGGATGAGGATGCTTGTGACTAAGCAGCTGAGACTGGTCAATAGAGATATGCCAATCCTTTTGCAAGACAAGGCTCGACCCCACGTCACAAACAATGCTGCCCAAACTACGTAAGCTGGACTTGGAAACTCTCTACCATCCACCGTATCTGGCAGACCTTCCACCAACTGACTCCACTTCTTCCAGCCTTTGGACCACTTATTGTAAGCAAAAACATTCAATTCTCAACAAACTGTGGAAAACGCCTTTTGCAATTTCATTGCCACTCAGTCCCCAGGCTTCTTCACTGCTGGCATAAACAAGCTACTGTTAAGATGGCATAACTGTGTGGATAGTTTAGGCACATACTCTCATTAATTATAATGCTTCCAGTTTGAGATACAATAAACTCACTTTTGATTTGAAATCAGACATTTTATATTTAGTGACCTAATACTGTAATACATCCTATAATGTTAACATTATTAATTAGTAGAGCATATTCTATAGCGTAAGAATTCAGGTACTTTCTTTTTCTATTTACAGGTAGGTTACATTTTCTATGAATTTTATTTCAGGACACCAAATGGAAGAGTTACAAAATATTTATTAGAAAAAGGGGACACTGGATCTAAGGGTTAAAAACCACTCCTTTAGCCAGGCTCAGTGGCTCATGGCCGTAAGCCCAGCACTTTGGGAGTCTGAGGTGGGAGGACTGCCCGGGAGTTCAAGATCAGCCTGGGCAACATAGCAATATCTGATCTCTACAACAAAAATAAAAACAAAATACTAAAACGACAAAAAGCAAAGGTTCTTTATCATCTTAATTGTGTCAAACCTATCTAAATTCTTCCCCCAAATTCATCGTTACCTTGATAGCGATACCCACTTTTCCAAGACGCTGGTCTGACCATCATCAGATCCAGGCAATTTTCCATACTTGTGTGTCCTCCAGGCCTTTGAATGCAGACTCAGGGTCCACTTATCAGTGTCCCCACCACAAGGAGGAGCGTGGAGATCATCATTTACCAGGAATCAAAGACACATGCAAAATTCCAAGTCATGTGACTCTGAAACAGGGACCTACCCTAGCGAAAAGATAGTGTAATATGGTTGAAAGCTCAACAAAAACAGCTTTCAGAACTCATTCACACCACTTAGTTTCCTCTTGGGCTTTATTAAGCTATGATCCCATGAATAAAGTATTTATGCTGGTGCTAACTTTAAGATAGGGAATTGCAGAATCAAGATTTGGAAGCTCCATCTCCCCTCAAAACAAATACTCTAAGAATAAGCCAAAGCATCTCTATGCACTTTGGAATAAGAAACATTTTCAAAAATCGTCAAGCAACTAGACTCCTAAAAGCCACGTTCCTAAGTAGCCATTCGCTCCGTCTGGAACGAGAAGGGAGAAAATTTTAAATTTAAGAAAAATAAAAATAAAAATAAAAAATAAAAAGTAAGTAGCCATTTGGAATCAACCATTCTGGTACCACCTACACTAATAATTTTACCCAGAACAGCTTCTACCAGACTCTTTACTTATGACCATATTCATAAAACTCAAAATTTATTACTTAAATGTATTTTCAAAAAATCTAAGCAAAATTCTGAGAATGCACCAATTCTTAACAAATCAGATACAACATCCCTATTTTATATGATCTTATGTGGGGGGCTTCACATTACATAGAAATGCAATATGCATCATTTAAATCAATGATCAATAATTTTTAAGTTATCTTATTTCAGGGAAATTAGGACATAATTGTTAGGTGGTATGCTTCGTCTTTTTCCCTCTAAAACTGTGCTTTCGTGGAAAACTCTGGCACACACAGAAATAACTTTGGATCCAATCTTTTATTCCTACACACACAGTCCATGGAAGCAGATTAGCTTTCGTGCAATATGAAATTCCAGGCCTGACACAAGAACTCACAACTCATGCTCCCACATTAAAGGAACAGTGAGTGCTTTTCAGGGGCACTTAAAATCAGGCATTTCGATCCTTCCCAGTGCATTCTGACTGAGTAGGCCTGAGATGGGCCTAGGCATCTTTCCTTTCTACTAAATCAGAATCCAAAAAAAAAAAGCAAGCCCAGGAAGGTGCAATCCTTTTTCAAGCCCTACAGGTGATTTTTATGGATAGTGTTATATAAATAAGAAACAAGACACTGCTTATCTTATTTATGTTTGACAAGGGAAGCCCTTCTCTCCCAAAGTTTCAATCCATTGAGTTGCAATGAGCATCTTTCATAAACTATATTATGACAAAAGACACCATGCTTAAATAGACAACCCCTTGCTCAGGTGCTGCAGAGGACAAAATCCTTAACAAAGTCACAGGGTGTGTTTGGCTCCTGGTCTCCCCTACTCACCTGAATTCTACCCACCCCAATCTCCCAGAGATGTTATGCTTTTTTTGCTGTAACTTTCTCTCATAGGCAGTGTTGCTATTTCAGCCTTTAAAATCTGTTAATAGCCAAAATCAGGGAGTCTTCAAAAATGAATTGAAGTCAAATTAAACCATCCACAGAAACACACTGCATTCATTTCTCTACATCATAGGGCAAGAAATTTTTGAAGACGGCTATCTGACAAGAACAGAGAAAGGGGGGGCGGGAGGACCAAAGCTTTTTTTGGACCATATAAAAATTATAGGTAACCAGAAGACAACCGGTTTTCATTTCATCCTCTGGCCTCCCCCCAATCTAGTGTGTCACCCCCCCTGACTGCACTAATCCTCTATTGAAGGAGATGGCGGTGTGGATTGACTGGGAACCAAAGAAACCACTACAGAAACCGTCTCCAAAACCCAGAGATAATCCTGTGAGCTGACCAGTGTCAAGATCTGAATACTAAAACACACCAATCCAAATTTAGATACCTCTTTGATATTTTTGGTTACAGTGCAACGTGTCACCGGATAGTTTCCCCTGCATCTAATGCATAAAAATGAAATGAAATCTAGTTTTGAACATCATACTCTCACTAAAACAACCTGCAATCAATTAACGTCGTCAGCAGCAAAACTCAATTTTCTCCCCTGCGTGAGGAGGTGAGTGTACCGAACAGATTGATAATTCCCGTTGAGAGCGTGGCTGAGTGTTTCTAAGCAACCTCGCTCCATCATCTTCTCTGACAAAAACAAGGGAAAGGGTTTGAACTGCAGCCTGATGGAGCTCTGAATACTAATGACCAGGCAAAGAGGAAGGTTCATTACTGACTTCGGGGAGCAAAACACAGGAGCAGCTTCCAGTTGTAAATAAATTCTAATTAAAACTTAGCACATCGTTCATACAGCTCAACTCAAGCCTACACACGACGTTCCTTGGGTGACTGTCCATTCATGTGAGATGAGCTCATTAATACACCTGCATAGTTAGTTTTAGCAAACGATTCATGTGTGTTTTCTGGAAATTGCTTGGGGTGGGGAGAACCTTCCAAACATGTCCATTTATTTGCAGTGGAATTTGTTTAATCCTCTTAGGAACATTTAGACTGACAACATTCTTAAATTAGCATCTCTGCCCAAGAGACCTTGCACCGGAGGCACATGCAACCCGAATCAAGATTTTACATTTGGAACTGCTGGCCATACTGAAGGCAGCACAGCACAGCGAACCCAATTTGAATGAAAATCAATAACACATCTCTCTTCACACCATTTTCCTTCTCTGTCCAAATCCAACAACTCTAGTGCCATTGTAAAACGGGCATCACGTGATTCCTTTCCTGTCTATAAAATGCAGATGAAAATTATTTTTCCCAGTAAAAACTCCACAGGACTTCTTAGAATATATGTATGTTTCTTTAAATTCTTTAATCAGAGCTTCATGCTGTTCAGGGATAAAAATCATTTAATGTGTCAATTGATACTAGAATAAACTTTTTAAAAATGTTCTACTTCTTCAGAATACTTCAGCTACTGTTCAAGAAAAATATCCCAAGAACAATAAAAGGATTCCAATTGTATCCAAAACACAGCAAAACTTCTACTTTGAAAAAAAAAAATTTTTTTTTAACTATCTTAACTGAATCATCATATCCAGGGTATACTGAGAAATATGCTATTTAAGGAGATGATATGGAATTTTCTTTTTTTAATAAACAAGCTGTGAAAACACTCCCAGTATTAATTTGGTAAATCTTCATTTCTATTTTAAGAATTCTTAAAACATGCTATTTTTTTGTTAAATCAAATAACAGGGCATTCCCAAGCCAATGAGCAACATGATTATCAAGAAGTTTTAAAATAATGAGAGCAACTAACATTTATCAAGAACATACCATGTGCCAAGTACTACGCTTGTCATTTACATGCATTATTCTCATGCATTACTACATGCATTTTTTTTCCTTTTTTTTTTTTTAGAGACAGGGCTCACTACAGCACCTCAAACTCCTGGGACTCAAGTGATCCTCCTGCCGCAGCCTCCGGAGTAGCTGGGACTGCAGGTACACACCACCATACCTGGCTAATTTTTGTAGAGACAGGGTCTCACGCCATGCTGCTCAGGCTGGTCTCGAACTCCTGGCCTCAGGCAATCCTCCTGTCTTGGTTTCCCAAAGTGCTGGGATTACATGCATGAGGGCTGAGCCATACATCATATCTCATTTTAACCTGACAGCTCTGAGGTGAGTTCTATTAGCCCATTTAACATATAAAGAAACTGAGGCTCTGGTCACCTATCAGGGACCTCATGAATCCAGGACTCAAACCCAGGTTCTGTTTACAGAGCCTGTGCCCTTCCCAACTCAAACTTGATGTCTCCAATGTCTCAAATATGCTGAATCCTGAGATAACATGGTTTACCTGCACTTCTAAGAGTAACTTTATTACCAGTCCCTGAATTATGCACATTAAACCTGACTTTGTAAGTGGATAAAACTTTTAATTTTTTTCTAAATTAGTTCAAGCTAAATTTATGCTACTTATGGGGAGGTGCCAAGGGAGAGGAGAGGAAGACAGGCTAAGCATATGAAATTTCAAAAGATCTGCTTATTCAAAAAGAAAATTATGAAACCACTTTAACAATGTCCTTTTCCATAAAGGCACCTCTATGCAGTATGTCGAGTGAGGGTGAGTACCTCTGGCTCTGCTGTCAGCTGAAGCCATTTGCAAACCACTCTCCCCACCTGTATCACGTACCCTAGATGACCTTGGTTTGCCCACCTATGAAATGGGTGTTTTGCTTGGGAGTTTTGTAAAGATTAAACAGAAAAAAATATATATATATATACGTACATATTTATATATATAGGAAGCTTAGTTCATTGTCAGACAACGGACACTAAAAAATTAAGACCTACCACACTTTCACTACAGAAAATAATTTTGAATCTTCCAGTTAAAACATTCCTGATAGAATCCCAAAAGGCACTTTAATCTGTTTGCAGAAAACTACAAAGTGAAATTTCTTTTTTTTTTTAAATAGAGATGTATCTATTCCCCACACTCTTACTATTCCTGGCTGTTGTCCCTAAAACATATCCCCAAAACTTGGTATCTTCTACATTTAAATCTTTAAGCTTGAAGTTGTGATCAAGCTTGGGCAGATAAAGCTTTACACCACAGTTCAAAGAGTAAACATTAAAGATTACAGTAGGAGGGTGACTTACAGACAACGTATTCAGGAGAGTTCCCACAATTCCAGAACAATGACTGGCTGCCAGTAAAATGAAACTTGTACTATTTTAACACAAAAAAGATTTAATGTTATCTATCAAGGAAGCTGACACGGTTATTTCCTAACTCATAAGGTATCTCCTACAATCCTCTTTTACTTAAGTGATCTAACTTAGTTATTTAATTTCTAACAAAATGTAAAACATGATCAGAATGTAAAGTAATATTTGTTTCAGCTTTTTTTCCCTCTACAAAATATAGGTATCATGCTAAAAATTAGCTTACATACTTGAAGTCATAAATACTCAATGTCAAACATTTCTTGATTTAAATTCCTTGTAAAGCTAATACTGTTTAAATAAAATATATTTTTAAGTATAATATTTGGGTTTCTTGGGAAATTTGTTCCATAAAATTAATAAAAAGCCACTGCACAGAGTTAGAAAATTTGGGAAGAAAATCGTATTTATCTCAACCCCTTGTTTTCAATGTGAGGATACTAAGGCCTTGAAAGACACATAGCTTTGCCTCATTTCATACATAGGAAATCTGGAACCAAGATCCAGGTCTGGCCAGGTGCAGTGGCTCATGCCTGTAATCCCAGCAATTTGGGAGGCCAAGGAGGGAGGATCACTTGAGGCCAGGAGTTCGAGGCTGCAGTGATCTATGAGTCATGATTGAGCCACTGCACTACAGACTGGGTGATGGAGTCAGCCCCCCTTCTCTTGGGTGAGGGGGGAGGAGATCTAGGTTTTTGGGAAACCAGGGCTTGCCTCTCTTGGGGTAGAATGGAATTGGATGAAAGAACCACCATACTGGAGAGCTCAGAGGAAGTGGAGGAAGGGAGCGATTTCATCACCAGTTGTGGATGAGAAATAGAAGCTCACCATAACAATATTATGGGTAACACCTCCAGTGCCCAAAAACTACTATTTAGCATGCTTGACAGCTGAGACATGCATGAGTTGATTTCATTGGCAAACTGAAGACATTCTTTACAACCCAGCAGAGCTGTTTTCACATCAGCTCTACAACTAAAGAAATATAAAGAATAGAAAGCTGATATCAACTATTTAAAAATTTATGCCAAGAAGCAAAAAATTCCTCAGTAGAAATATAAAGACTTGCTGGAAGTTTCATTATGTGAATTTATTGCCAATTCAGTCGTCTTATAAGTTGTGCTATAAAACATATTGTCCTTTGCTGTTCCAAATAACATTTAAAAGAAATAACTTTCTTAACAGTGTTTCTGGAATTTTCTTCCACTCTCTAAAGCCAAATCTCAGACCCTTAAAGAAATGGTGAGCTGGCATTTTGCCCATTGTTCTCAAGGCAGTTATTGGCTACACTAAACAACAAAGGGAAAAAAATCACACAGAAAACTAGCATCAAATTGCTTGGATTTCCTCCTGAAGACTTTAAAGATAAGGTGGAAACAGAAGCAGTATAGAAATCTAGTGTTAGGATTACTAGTTAGAAAATAACTTGTGAAAACAAATAATGCTCTCCAACATCCCCCTGTACCCACTTGTCTAAACAGTTATTCTAGAATGTTGATGTGTGTATATATATAACACATATACATATATATACACCCCCACATTCATTGGTCATGAGATCCTAACCACTGTAAGGTAAGTTGGTACAGGCCCCAAACCAATGAACCGATTGCACTGAAGCATCCTCAACGCTCACCTGTTGAGTTTTACGCCGTGTGAGAGACTGAGGGGTGCCGTACACCAACATCCATCCTCCCATTCCTCCTTTACAAAGAAACCTAATTTTTAGCTAAGTAGTCACGTGCTTACCTTGCAGCAAGCTGTTTTCACATTAGCTTTACAACCAGAATGTGATAAAGGCAGGAATGCTATTTGGTACTTCCCAAAAGAATCCTAAAAGGAAAACCAGGTACCCTTCTTCCTTCCTTTTTGCTGCCTGGAACGTGTGATGGTTGATGCTCAGGCAGCCACCTTAGACTATGAGTGATATACTAAGAATGATACCATGGGGAGAGAGGTGTCTGATTCTCTGATGCTGGAGCCATTATACATACCAGCCCTGAGCTGCCAACTGCTTGACTTCTTTTACATAAAAGGGAAATAAGCTTTCAGCATGTTTAGGCTATTATCACTATTATTATCTGAGAAAGTTGGGGTTATAGACCACCGTATTTACTTATAACTAATAAAGTAAAAGATTTACCCAAGTCCTCACATAGTTACTTAATAACTATAATGATAACAAGAAAGATATATCCATCTTGGTTTGTGTTTTAACATTATGAAATTAAATCAAGTTTAAGCATATGCCAATAAAACAGTGAAACGCTGAAGAAAAAACAAGGTTGTCCTTAAAGCAGACATCCCAAATACTCTATCCTCAAAAACGGTCAACAAAGCGGATCAAGAGGACCAGAGACACACATGCTCCCTACTTTTATTATCATCTTTGGGTTTTGATTTGATTTTTATTCAGCCTTTAGAAAAATAAGACTGCTACTCAAATCATCTCAGGTGTCGCTTTCATTATTTAGAATCATGCCTCTTCCTTCCTCCCCTCCTCCAATGTTCCATCAAACACTTAATGACTCCAGCCTTCTAAATTGAGGAAATGGAACTCAATCAATTTGCTTTTAGACATTGTTAAGAAATAGACATTAAAAAATATAATTAGGAAATCTTATCTTCCAGAGGTCACTGCACAGATGAAATATGAGAATATATGTGAATTCACTTTGTAAACATTAAAGTGCAATACAAATGGTATTAGTATTGATTCTGTGTTAAAATAATCAAAAAAGGAAAATAGACCATTTTCCCCACTGGAAGCAGAATGTGCTGTACAATTTTCTATCACTTTAATGCTCCAAAATTTTCTATAAAATTGATGCTTTTTTTGAAATTAGTACAAGTTAGGGACTTATCTTAATTCCTTCAACGCTACCTATTCATATCAATAATGCTGTCATATCTAGATATTAGAGCCCTTGGCATACATAAATCATATGGCATGACCAATTCTTCCCATCACTAAGACCACAAAACCCATGCTTGATAACACAAAGTTGAAGATATGAAGATGTCTGGCACGCCCCACTGATTTTTCAAATTATTATTTTTCAAACTATTATTTCTTCTTGGTCCAAACTAGACATGCATTTGCTGATGTGAGACTCTAAGTCAAAAGGGCAATCCATCATTATCGCTTTAGCGACTGAAACCGTCCTCTTTGTCCATGCAGAAATACACCGTACCACTTCCTACAGTGAAGAGTGAACTACGGATGTTGTCTCAGAAAATACTCCCATGAAAAGGCCTTTCAAGTGTAGTAAGGAGAAAAGAGCTTTGCACTTGGATAAAGAGTCATGAGTTTCAATTCTACTTCAGCCACTTACAACACATTTGGTTAAGACACTGCAACTTCTCTAAGATTAACCTTAACCACGTGTGAAACAGGAAGGATACCTATCATCAAGTGCACTCAGATGCCAATTCCTTGGCCCTGTTTCTCAAACTGCTGCGTTTAGTACCTTGAGTAAGAGAGGTACGTGGTACCCAACTAGTCAAAAAGTTGAGTATACTAGTAATTCATGTCAAAAGAAACGTCACCTGGCTCAACCAGTTTTCATGTCTGCCTACATTGTATGTCTGCGTTTTCTTTATTTTTTCAGTTGAGAGACACACCTTGTTTGAACGTTTCCATGACTGCAGAAGTTCTTGGTTGGCCCAATCATAACTCCATCTAACGATGGCTGACAACTGGACTAATTGGGTAAACAAAATATGTAACAGTAGTCCAAGATTACTGCTTGATATTTTTTCATTTTGTGAACCGAAAAACTGTATGCTAGTGTACTTCAAGTTCACCCCCGATTCACAAAATAGCCAACTGTTATTTTACTACTAATCTCTTAAAAACAGTTATCTGCTCATTAGGTTTTCCCCCTCCCTTAATCCCATGGAGTTATTTATCCTCAGATACATTAGTTAGTTTTTTGCAAAGATGTCTTTTTTTATCTTTTGCTTATATTAAACTTGTGTGTTTTACCCTATTGCTTCATGCTAAGACTCAGAAAAACAAACAAAACGCACCTTGTTCATGATTATCTGTAGATCTCACTAATACACGGCTTAGTTAATTCTTCCAGATCATTGAAGAAAATACTCACATTGCCCTGTGGTTCTCTTCAATTTGATGTGTTTTCAATAATCTTGGACAGTTTATTACACATTCACCATTTCTTTATCCAATTCAGTTAATTTGGTAAGATTTCAGAAACAGTGCTTTCTCAAAATCATGATATTTAACATCTGCAGCCTTTTTTAATCAAGCAATTCCATAAAGCTATCAAGGAAAGCAATCAGGTTTTTGTATGATGATTACTACGTTAGAGTCTTTAGTCCTGCTCCCATTATCTTATAGATGTTTACACGTTCCTGTTAATGTTTATTTCATCAATCTCTTAGGAAGTGAAATTAAACTAACTGGATGCTAATTTTTCGTTTTAAAAACAATCTACTAAATTCCGCCTGTTAATTCTTTACTACTTCTAATACTAAGGCCCACCACTTTTTCTAATTTTTTTTTTTTTTTTTTTTTTTTTTTTTTTTAGTCAGTGTCTAAGTCTGTTGCCTGGGCTAGAGTGCCATGGCGTCAGCCTGGCTCACAAACTCCTGGGCTCAAGCGATCCTCCTGCCTCAGCCTCCGGCGTAGCTGGGACTACAGGCATGCGCCACCATGCCCAGCTAATTTTTTCTATATATATTTAGTAGGCCAATTAATTTCTTTCTATTTTTGGTAGAGATGGGGTCTCGCTCTTGGCTCAGGCTGGTCTCAAACTCCTGACCTTGAGCGATCCGCCTGCCTCAGCCTCCCAGAGTGCTAGGATTACAGGCGTGAGCCACCGCGCCTGGCCTCTAATTTTTTTTTTCAGCAAAACTGCGGAAGCCTATGCATAGTACCATCTCTGCAGGAAGAAAGAGAAGACAGATGGTCCTGGCATGTGGGTGTAATAATCTCAGGTTATTGGACACACCTACCTCCTATCATTCAAATCACTCTGCCTTCACTGCTTATAGTCCTGAAGGTCTCTGCCTTTTGTAATGTAATGGGGTTCCATAACATTACAGTTTAAGTAGTTTTTCTAAAGGTAGAAAACAGTGACATTTATTTGTGTAACCTGGGGAAGAGATGCTTGCATTTGCTCACATAAGCATGAACTAACTCCAGAAGAACACACACAAAAAAATATTGATTGCCTCCAAAGAAGAAAACCAAATGGCTTAGAGACAGCATTGCCAATTACACATTTTGAATTTTAAACCATGTGAATGTACCACTTATCCAAAAAACACAGATCATCATCCCAGATCTAGAGAATCAGAATCTTCTATAAGACTTTTATTGGCATTTAAAAAAAAAAAACAAAAAACAAAAAATCTATCTCCCCCCAAATCCCATGATATTCAGACATCCTTGAGGGGGGAAAAAAAAAAGTCATATCAAGTAACAACTACTTCTTTAACACAGATTCGTTTTCAGCCCCAAATAATGGTTGTGGAAATACCTGGAAATGAAGATATGGGAAATGACGGAGAAAGAACCAAGAATATAAAAAGAAGTAATGACCCTAAAGAAATCTGATCATTTTCTTTGAAATAATTACTTGATTAAAGGAACTCAGTACCAAGGATTTGGAAAAGCACCAAGAGACAATCTAGTAGGATGAGAAGAAATAGACCTCACTCAGACCATTTTGACGGTCCCTCAAGTTTATGTAATATGTATCAAATGTATCAACATTTATGCTTAATTCCTATGGCTACACACACTAGAATTTGCATACTCAAGGAGGAGAATGATGTGGTCGTCATCTTAAGAAGGTCCAAATGGTAACCTCTATTTCTCTTATTTATACAAAGAGGGTGAACATCACCCAACCAAAATCATTTCCTACTTGCTTCCATGAAATACCAATTGCGACTCTCACTCTGGGTTTTACCAGCGTGTATACAATTACACCATCCACAGAAAACGATCTCAGCAAACCATCATTCTCAGGGCTCTTCTCTTTCTCTGCAAATGGGCAGTCGGCAGCATTAGCCGGGGGCTCATCTGTGCATGGCAACTGAGGGCTATTCACCTACCACTCTTCAAATTTAATTTAAAATTAGCACCAAAGGAGGATCCAGAAGAGTGTCCACTCAAAAAAAAAAATCCTAGAAATCATGACAAATCACATGTGACTTTGCACTTATTTGCTTCTTGGAACATAGGAGAAATTGTTGCTTGCCTTTTGTTTTTCCCTAGTTTCCAATTTTCCCCTTGGAGGGAAAGGAGTGAGAAAAGAAACCGTCATGTGAAAATGGTGACAGTACATAATCCATAGCTGACTGCACTGTCATTAATTCACAGCACAATTCTGATACTGTGTTAAAATTGGGAGCATGCAGAGTAGGGGGAAACTCAGCAAGAAGAGCAAGGAAAACACGCCTTTGACTTTTGTGACAGCCAAAGCGGAGCATGCATCTGAGAGTGGCTGCCCGTCTTCTCACTGTCCGCCAAGGATCCTGTGCAAAAAGGATCACGCTTGGGACACCCCTCCTGCTATGCAAAGACAATCATTCCTACAATGGTTCCTAAAAGCAGAAACCGTAGATGGACACGTCCAGAGTCTAGCTGTGTCCCCCAGGACGTCTCCTACAGAAATCCTGATTCTTTAGAATGTAGGAGAGCAAACCTCGTAACACAGGAGCAGCTGCAGGCGAAGCGCCCAGATGCTGGCAAAGGCCTTTCTGTCCTCACTGTGGCCGTGTATTAAATCTCCCGCCTTTCCTCTCCCTGCCACTCCTGACCCAGCTGACACCTTGCAACTCCTCCTCCTGGCACAGAGCGGGGTGTGTGCTGGCAGGACCACTGGGAAACAAGCCCCCACAACACTCTGCCCCAACCCCACCCTCTAGCCCCAGTCACGAGGACCAGGTGGTACCCAGACCCTCTCCCGCTCCCCACCACACCCCACATCTTTCATCCACCTCTGAGATTGGAATACCCATTTTTGAGCCTGGGCCTTCTTGCAAAGAACAACTACATCTGACTTTATCTCTACATGTGCCCAAAACAAGGTTCTCCATTACCTAGCACTCAGCATCTGTAATTAGGAAATGTGGGCTTTCTGCTTCTCTATGAAATGTAAGTAGTTCTGGGGAGGCGAAAGGAGACGTAGGAAATGAGGCTGGGGGGTCTGTTTCCATTCCTTCACTAACATGTGAGTGCTTATCACATGTCAAACATCCTAAACACAGGGGACGCAGCAGAGAGCCAAAGACCTCACTCTCATGAGCTCACGTTACACTAATAAGATAATAGCAGGAGGATGCAACACACAATGTCTCGTTGATCAGGGAAGACTTCTCTGAGCATCAGGACTCAAGACAAACCCCAGACAAGGAGGAGCCCACCATCCTAAAATCTATAGGTGAGAATTGCCAGCAGGAAGACAATACGCAAGGCCCTAATCCAGAAATGAAGTCGGTGGGCTCAAGGGGCAAAAAGGAATCCCCCACTTCTATAGTGTTGGTGGGTGAGGTGTTATTGGTGCAAAATAAGCTGAGGGAGTTTAGGTCAAAGTTAGGAGTTTCTGTATTTGCTCACTGATACCAGGCTTCACACCTGAACATGCCTACTTCAGGGTAAGACAACAGAGTCATGACTATGAGAACCTATCCTCCCTGTAACAGCAGGGCTAAGGAGCCGTGGATGGTAACAGCCAACAGAGAAGCCAGGAGGAGACTAACACTGACTTGGGATCCAGACAGACCAAAATGCACAATATACTCCAGTAAGCACCACCATTCTGAAGTTCTTCAGTCCCTGATTCCAAACGTTCTATCCCCAAACTTTAGTCCTCCCCAAAGATCCCAACTTCAGGAACTCCAAACTATCCACCAACATAAAAGGAAACTGCTTATCCTTAACCCACTGCCCTCCACAATAGAGACCCAACTTTCCTTTCCAGACCCCGGATGCACTGCTCCCTGTGAAGTACGACACACTCACTCTTTGTTCATAATTCTCAGAAAGTGCCTGTAAAACTCATTTTGATACAACCTGTTCTATTACAACAGGAGTTTGTCAAATCTCCCTACTTTGAATCACCTGGGATGTTAATTTTATCTCTCTGGGTGGCAATTAATACAAGCACACAAGTGAGGATGTGGACTCATTAACTGACATGCCCCTTCTACCGAAATGTAACATTAGAACGCTTTCTTTCCTAGTAGCATTCTCCTGGAACACTCCACTTAGCACCCAAGGGCGAAACACTGCCTTCAAAAACAAATACTACTGCTTTCAAAAGGCATATGCTCCAGGCCACACATCAGGAATCTCACTTCTGTAATCTCACTTAACTCTCCCGATTTGATAACGTAGGTATGATGATGCATTTTGTATCTCGCAGATAAGAAACTGAGTCACAAGAGATCAAACAAGGGGTCCAAGGTGACTCAACAGAAGCAGCGTCAGTACAATTAGGCTTCCCCAGGACCCCGGGGCGCTGCGTTTTGCTTCGTCCCGTTCCACACTCATTCAGTACGTGCTTACTGGGTACCTAGCCCAGGCTAGACACTGCTCAGACTCGACAGATGCAAAAGCGGGCAAAAGACAAGTGGAAGTTTCATCCTATCGTGACATTTAAAAAGAAGTGGGCAGGGAGGAAGACGTAAGTATGCTTTCAAGGCGGGTTTGAGGCAGAGGTAGAGACGGGAAAGTAATAAAACTTCCCTGTAAAGCAGGGAAACGATGGATGAGAAAACAAATATTTGCACAATAGAGGTTCAGAGCATAAGTAATCAAATTAGAATAGACTCTGAACTTGCTTGAAAACATTAGAAATAAACATATATATATGATTCTACATCTACATGCACATAAAGGTTTTTCAAAATTCAATAAATATTTCTTAAATAAGCACTACACTTAGGTATACAAAACAAAGTTATAACACACAAATAAAGCCTACTCATATTCACCATAGGGTTAATCCATATTTTTAGGCTATAGAATGTGTATCACTTCTAATCACCCATTTAGATTAACTAGCATGACGACACACAGAAACACACAAACACACACACACACACACACACACATCCCTTCCGGCATCGAAAACTATAAATCACTGAATATCTCAGAGCTATTAGAAAACATTAATTCAATTCCTCAAGCTAAATTACATTTCACAATTTCCATCAATGGGCTTGAATAGAACCTTGAGATGATTAATGTTTTATCAGAGATTACCCAGACAAGGGAACAGAGAGCCTGCCATATCGAATGTAGGATGTTAGTTCAGTACCACGGACGCAGTGAAGACCTGAGCTATCATTCGTATGAGCATTATTATTTAAATTTAGTGAAAAACTTGAAGTGTAACTTATTTAGGAATTCATTTCTGTCATTTAAGACTTGGAATTGTTCTCTTGCTAGAAACCAAGAGACTGGAGATTTCTGAGAAGCCTTAGAAATCTGTTAGAAAAGATGGATAATTCTTCTACGATTTGGCCTCCGAAGAGGAATACTGGGGCACCGTTTTACAAGCCTCTGCTACTCCGCTGTTTGAAGCTAAACCACCTGTCTTGGATTTACATTTATTATAGTCTACAATTATGACTTATGCCTCTCCCAAGCACTCAGACCATAACTTCCTTTTGCACCTCAGAGACAGCAAAGAAAAGGCTTATTACTTTAACAGTGGGTTGTATGCCCTAAGGACGACACAGAGCACAGCCCACATGTCCTGTTACAAACACTTTCTGCTCATTCAAAGCAAATTATTTGAAGGACCTAGTATGTATGTAATCAATTTGTAAAAACAGTGTCTTTGAAATGAGCCACAATTTACACTTAATTTAATGACTACTACTGTAAAATACATTTCCAACTATTAGAAAGCCTTAATGAAATTGTATACAGTCATTTCTGTTACAAAGAAGTGAACTAAATGAGCTTTTCCAAGATTTTCTCTTACCTCTGTGACCCATTTACATGGATATACATATTACTGAAGCCCATATAAAAAGCTCTTCAACTGAACTCTCATTTGGCCTTACGAGAGACCAGAAAACCTCCAGGATCCGATGTCATCCCAGAAGTTATCAAGATAGGATTATAGTGTCCACAAAGTCGTCTGAAGGCAGAGGAGGACAATTAAAAGTAAATGGGCTTTACAATAAGGCAGATCTAGGTTTTAACCCAGTTTTGGCAATACAGATATGGTGTGTCTTGGCGCAGTTTAGTTTCTCCATATAGCACCCTGAGGCTGTTTGCCTCCAGAATACAATGGCAACGTTTAAAACACAGGGGACAGAGACGAGCAGACAGCAGACACACAGGGAAGGGCTGCTATGATCACTGGTATTGATTTGCTTCTCAGACACACCAACCAAAATTGAGGCTGGGGCTCTGCAGTTCAGAAAAATGTAAATACTTCTTAAGGCTTAAAAATAACAACATTCCCTAAAAACATCAGGTGGTCAGATTTAGACCACAGTTTGTGAAATTCTACCCACATTCTTCTGTTCCACTTTTAAAGCAGTCAAATTAACCTCTGATGAGATTTTTGTCATTCTTGTGGGATGGGCTATGGGGAGCGGGGGACAAGGAGACATTTGTCTAACAGAATGGCAAATATTAATAAATTGAAAATACTAAACTTTACACGATAGAAATTGCCATTGCAAAATATTCATTACTGGACTACGTATTTAATGAGTGTTCGTTCAGAGTTAAAAAAAATCCTTTGAAAACTTAAGAATAAAAGATTTGTTGCTTACAACTGGATTTTAAGTCTACTATGAAATATTTTACAAAATATAACTACATTCCATAAAGCACCTTACAAGACCCAAAACCACCAATTTGGTTAAATTCTAAGTTGATTTCACTGCATTTTCTTATTTATTCTCATGTGTACCCAGGGGCACTCTGAATGTCCTTTCTATGTCAAGTATTTCAAGGGAAGTGGGGTGTTTGGTACCCTACCTAAATCACCTTCTAGGAAAAAGAATAAAGTTGATGATGTATGCTGTACCAGAATAAGTTTTCCCTTTGAAACAGACACAAAATAAAATTTTATTTTTCACTTAGTTATTTCAAATACAACAAAGCTCATTGTTTAGGTTAGAAAACCATCCTGTCTCAGTTTATACGCTACCATTCCCTGGGCTTTCTTTTTCCTCTTTTTGCCTCAAATGCCAAATAAATGAAGAGGATAAAAATTTAATTTTCCCCTTGTGTTGCATGCCAACTCTTCCCTTGAAAAACAATTTATAAGTGGAAGCGGATACCACGTTACCCTTTAAGAACCAAACTCTGTTCAAATTATTGCTTTGCTCCTGAGTCAGAACGCAAGGTAAACTCAATCGAGTCACAACAAATCAGGTGTGATTCAGCGTCTCTGTGCAGATAACCTTGGGAACATTCAAGTTTGTAAGCAATCTTCATTCAATTCAGATTTTTACTCCCCCCCTCTTTTAATACAGGATGTGCTTACTTAGTTGAACATAACTGCATATGAACTTTCCTGATATTCCAAAAACACAAATGTTCAAAACTCTGTAGAAAATGCCAACACGCACAAGTGCCTAACCCCAGTCTAAAAGCTGAGTGAATGACTAGGGGCAAAGCTGATACCTTTCTTAGTGCAGCATCTCAGAGAGCAGCAGAGGCTCACACCAGCAATTTTTAATATATTATCTAAATCTTAAATAAATCTGGAGAGAGATTGCTAGAGAGAGTAGGGATTTAACTAGCTTTAGGCACATCAATATGAAATTGCTCCCAGCTGTAGAGTTTAAATACACAGGGAGGGAAAATTTTACACCCCCAGAGCCAAAGACATTCCAAGGATCTGCTTCATCAAAGAAATACTGAAAGTTCCAGAAGTCTCTAGGTTCCCAACAGAACAGTCCAGGAAAAGGTCCTGGGGTGTTAAATTGGAGCAAAGAAAAAGTTAGTAGCTGACAGGCATTAACAAAAATACATGAGAATAAGAACAGCTGGGAAGAATTTGGTGTCCTCACCTATACTAGATTTGCCGGGATAGCAGAACAAGAGTGGCAAAGACACCAATGTTCTAAGGGGCATAACTATACATCCTCTAATATGTAGCTCCTCTACCACTATTACTGTTTAATGATTACTTTTAGTTCTTATTTATATTTATATAAAATGTAACAATGAGGCTGGGTGCAGTGACTCACACCTGTAATCCTAGCACTCTTAAGGCAAGGAGTTCAAGACCAGCCTGGACAACGCAGGGAGATCCCATCTCTACAAAAAATAAGAAAAATTAACTGACATGGTGGCACATGCTTGTAGTCCCAGCTACTTGGGAGGCTGAGGCAGGAGGATCACCTAGCCCAGGCATTTGAGGTTGTAGTGAGCTATGATGATGCCACTGCACTCTAGCTGGAGCAACAGAGATCGTGTCTCAAAAAATGAAAAAAATAAAAATATAAAATTGACATACTATATATGTTCATATATTTGTATATTTTTGGCTTACAATTACTCCCCATAAGCTTTACTGAGACCAACATCTCACTGAGAAAAATAATTTTCACTTTATTGTCACTTTAAACATTGTTTCTGAGGAAACACAAGTCTTACAATCATCCTACTTTCCTGTACATGGTGAAGATGAAGCTGGGGTCAAGTGGGGCACACACGTGGAGAGGAGATGACCAAGGATCTGGGTGTGGGGACCAGGAAGAATGTCTTTCCCAGCCACCTTGCCCCTTGCTGTCCGGAGAGCATCTCTGCCTCCCGAGCATGAGCGCTACTGTACTCTCAGTGAGCAATTAAGTCTTAAATGTTTGCTCTTGAAAGAAAAAGATTGTAATTTTTACCACTGGGTGTCAATTACTAGCGGTTTAGTTATGATTCTGAAGTTGTGACTTTCTTGCAGGCCCCATACCTAGGGCAACAAACCCACCAATTGACAACCCAAGGACTCTGGAACCATTTTTCTTTGAAACTTTAAAGACATTTGTCTACTTTAAAAATGAACTCTCAAGGAACAATTATCATCCATAAATGTCTGTCTATAGGTTAAAAAGAAATCCTCAAGCGAAGAACTGCAGAAAATATTTAATTATGCACATATTTAGATCACCTGCTTAAGACAGACACTGAAAGAGAAGAAATTCTAGTATGTTCTAAAGCAGCAGTCCCCAACCTCTTGGCACAAGGGACCGGTTTTTCATGGAAGACCATTTTTCCATGGGGGCCAGGGAGTTTACATGGTGATGCAATCAATGTGGAGCAGCTGTAAATACAGATGAAGCTTCCCTCACTTGCCTCCTGCTCACCTCCTGCTGTGTCCCCAACTTTCATGTAAGATCACTTTTCCATGGATTAGGATGTGGAGCTCTCTGGCCCAGGGGTTGGAAACCACGTTTTAACTTTACTATAGCACATAACTTAAAAAAAAAAAAAATAAGTAAAAGGAGCTTTACGGAATTTCTTTAGCTTGACAAATAGTATCTACAAAATGGTGCAAAGCTAAATACTATCCTCTGGGTTCATGAACGAGACAAAGCCACACACACTACTATGACCGTTAACTCAACAGTGTGCCAAAATCCAAGTCCGTTAGAATAAAAGGTATAAAGACTGGCCAGGCATGGTGGCTCACGCCTGTAATCCTAGCACTCTGGGAGGCTGAGGCAGGTGGATCGCTCAAGGTCAAGAGTTCAAAACCATCCTGAGCAAGAGGGAGATCCTGTCTCTACTAAAAATAGAAAGAAATTAATTGGCCAACTAAAAATATATAGAAAAAATTAGCCAAGCATGGTGGCGTATGCCTGTAGTCCCTAGCTACTCAGGAGGCTGAGGCAGGAGGATCACCTGAGCCCAAGAGTTTGAGGTTGCTGTGATAGGCTGACACCACGGCACTCTAGCCCGGGCAATAGAGTGATACTCTGTCTCAAAAAAAAAAAAAAAAAAAAAAAAAGTATAAAGATTGGAAAGAAGAGGAAAGCTGTTATTATTTACAGAAATAGACAAAATGTCCAAAATGAAAAAGTCAGTAGTATCCACTGTCAGAAAGGATGTGAAATAAGTGGACCTATACGTCCACCACAAGACATGTACCAGAGTATTTATGAGAGATGTATTCACAACAGAGGCTCAAACCAAGGACCAAGGCTGTGGGGGGCTGGGGCCCTGACCCAGGTAAAGGCAGTAAGGAATAGACTGAGGAAAATCTGGAAACAATATTTCAAAATACTAAAAATAAACCACCTTTTCATTATCACCATGTCCTAGCAATTTCAAACAATGTCACTCATGGAAGACCCCGCCCCAAAAAGCATCCTTTATTGGTCTGAGTTCTAAATACTTGTTAGGACTACTGTCAAGTTTTAATGTCAATTTAATTTAAAATTCAAATTAGCACTTTATATTACATAACATATAACAATGTTACGCTTTAGCAAATGTTTTCCACACGGATATTAACTCAGAAAACTCCAGTTATGGAATTGCCCGCCCCCACTGGTACTCAGCTACACAGATTTATTTCGAGTAAGTTCCTAAGAGTTCAGAATCACTCATGCTTGCCCTAGGCACAGCCTGTTTCTCGAGTCCCTCTGGTATTATGTAATCCTTCAGTTTTATAGATTTGAAATTCATTAAACATCATTAAAAAGTGAGAAAGAATGACTGCAACGATAAAGAAAGAACATCTTATTTCCATTCTGTCATTCTATGTGGGCCCTTGGACTTATTTGTGCTTAAAATTTTTCAACTATAGGGACATCATTTGAAACTGAAGTAGAATGACTGTCCAAGAAACAAAAATATTCCAATCCCTGGAATTGACTATGAAACGCAACTCATACGAATCTCTTAAAAGTTATCTTTAGGTGTGAGACTTTTTGCAACTGCTCACTTCTTGTGTAGAGGTCGTTCCTTTATACGAAAGGAATTTTTCAAACTCTAAATTACAAGAAGGTATTATTTGTCAAAATATAAACAAAAGATTGACAAATCTGGCTATACTGTCTACTGAACGTGAGATAAATTCCGACAAAGTCATTGATAAATCCAGACAAGGCTCCAAACAGAAACTGCCATGTTGTCATTCATTACTGTGACAGACCGAGATACGAATATACGTCTTTCTTCTAGCCAGGCTCTTGAAGGGGAAAGAAAGAAAAATATACATGGGTATACATTTTTTGCTTTTCAAACAAATTAAAAACCATTCATCTATTTTTTTCCTTCTTTGCATATTTTCTGACACGATTAAATATTGGAGATTCGCTAACAGAAAACGTTCACTCAATTTCTTTTTTGTGATACTGTGTGTTTCCTGCCATAATTCTTAACAAAAATAAATTTGCTGTACAGCAGGGTGGTGTCAAACGGAAACCCCAGCCACGGCAGGACGGAGGTCCCACGCCCCCTGACGGGCTCTCCGTCCCTCAGCGCCTCGGGCTTCTCCCGACCGGCGCAACACACGCAGCCCGGCGGGAGGACCCGCCCCACCCCGATTCCAACCACCCACCTGAGGCCGCTCCTGCCTCCCTCCTCGCGGGTCTGGCCCTACCACTGACCAGTATTCCTCCCTGAAAACAGGCCGCCGACCACGGAACGGCCCTGGTCAGTCTGTGGAGGGTGGGCAGTGAGCGGCTGTGCGTCTCGGCCTCACCTCTTGACGTCAGAGGGCCGAAAACTCCGCCGCGGGACCACGCGCGTGCCGCCAATTTGAACACGTGACTTACGGAGGCGCAGGGAGCTCAACTGCGCATGCGCGCGGGTTTCTCCTTTCACGAATATTCCGGATTCTTCTCACAGTGTGTGAAATACGCATATCCAGCCGCGCCCGCTCAGCATAAACACCTGTTCCCAATGCCTCTCTGCCTGAAGGCTCTGCCCCTGCCGGTCAGAATGGCCGCCCCGCAGGCTGCGACCCTTTATGAGAAATAAAGCTCCCCCTTCCAAATCCATGAATCTTGTTCTTCAGCTGACATGCCTGACAACATACATGACTCTCACAGACGTAACGGTTAGCACAAGAAGCCAGCAACAAGAGAATACATATGGTGTGCCTGCATTTCTGTGAAGTTCAAGAACACAAAAACTAATCTAGAGTGATACATCACAAGGCAGGGGACGGACTGGGCAGGCCACAAGCGAGGCTTCTGGGGCGCTGAAACGTTCTGCATCTCCACTGGGTGGCAGTTACGTGGGTTGATCAATTTTTACTATCAAGTCTTCACTGTATTTACCACTTACATTTTTTTAGGAGACCTTCTCCACCATCTGTGTATGCACACACTGAACTAAAAGCAAAACTGACGTTCAAAAAAAATGTAAACTATGTATCCAAGATCATCAGTACTTAAAAAAATTGTTAGCTACAATTAAGAGTAGGTGACAAATAATAGTGCTGTGGTTTTTAAATTTCCAATATGATTATGTTCTATCCCTTGAAATGGTAGTTTGGTTGAGAAAGATTAATGGCAAGAAGAAAGCGTAGTCAAGCACCAGCGCAGCACAGGGCTATCAAAATTAAACACAGTATATAGGACCTGAGAGAGTATATCAGAAAAATAAATGTTGTGCTTGGAAAATTACTCTTTGCTGGCAGGTTGTCAAAATGTCCCAGAATGAAGCAATGGCGCCTTGGTGGGCTGCAAGTTTAAATTAGAAAGGACCACCTGCCTGGCGCTTTGCAGCTCTGCTGTTCATAAAGTTGCATCCTTGTTTCCCTTAAGAGTTCATCGTTGTCCCTGATGGCATCCTGCCTTTGGCAGAGAAGACTTGACACATTCCAAGAGCCCCAGGGGCTAATACTCTTTTCCCAAGGACAATATTAATGTGCCTGGGTTTAATCTGCAAAGATTGTCCCTTCTGCCCCATTCCCTCCAAATTAATGCAAAAGGGAAGCAAACAGTCAAGGGACACATGGAACAGGAGACACTCAGTTCAGGAAGGAGCATTTCACCCTGCGTTTGGGGAAAGGGGTCCCCAAGTCAACTGGAGTTCAAAACACAGAACAGAACTTCAATTATCAAAGCTACCAAACAGAAGGGACTCCGACAACTCACTTTTTTACCACAACCTTTAAAACTAGAAGCGTGCAAATAGTATGTGAGGCTGTAATATCCACCCCAGCGTTATCAGATACAGAGTGGAAGGGGCAGAGAAGACAAGAAGGAAGGAAAAGAATGAAAATAGAAAAAAAGACATGTATCAGACAACATAAAATGCACATGTGGCAATCACAAGGAAAAAGAGAGGTGGGCAGAAACTAGGTTGGTTCAGGCCACTGCCCTGAGTTCAATGACAGAAAATAACAAAGGGCATGTTACACAGAAAACTGGCCAACCCCGGAGCCAATCCCTCCATAACCAAATCCCAGAGGAGAGCGGTGGCAGTCAAAGGTGTTTGTATAGTCCCAGATGCTGTCAGGAACAAGTAGTTTAAAACCCACCTAGTTTCCTCCCCAAAACTGCTACCTTAAAATCTTCTTCACAAAGGTGTTAATTCCCTCATTCCACAAAAAAGGGGCCCAAAAGCAAAGGGGAAATGTCCGAATGGAATGTGCTTCAGTGACAGTCATCAAAATCTATTGAGTCAGTCAACAAACGTGAGTCTTGCATGTTGGTCTTTCCAGCTTTCAGAGGAGATTATATATGTCTACGTATGTGTGTAGGCATGTAAAGGGATGCACTTGTAGTGGGAGGGGAAGACAGCACAGGAGTGTGGGTACCTCTAACTTAGGCAGAGTCACCAAGAGAAGGAGCAATAAGACCAAAAGCAAAGCAGGAAATCATGCAGCATCCAACACCCTTCATCAAGTGGAGCATGATTTTCCAGGATTTGTTTTGGTTGGTTGGTTTTTTCATGGGACCTGGGAGGAAAAGAAGCTGCATTTCTATAAAAGAGTATCAGCAAGACAGCCCCAACACAGCTGGGGCATGGAAGGAGCTGTCCAGATTTGTGCACAGACGTATTACTTTCCAGGTGAGAGGCAAAGTTGAGAAGTATGTTTCAGCACAAATCTTAGTCTTTGGGGGCCCATCTGAGTTCCTGGAAAAGCAGTAGCAAGTTTGCTCTCCAGTTAACAGATTTCAAAACTGACAAGAGCTTCACTCTATCCCACCCACAAAGTCATTACTCAGGATACATTAAAACCATAAACTATTCCAGCATTTTTTCACGTAAATGCACAACACAGGCAATCTGTATCAGCAAATAACCCTCCCCAGGGTACAAACACATGTGCTTAAAACTGCAACATTTCATAGTCATATCAGCAACGAGAAGATGACAGCCTCCCCGAGATGAGGCTTGAGTAATGGGTTTTGTGCCAACAATAGGAATTCTTAATGTGCAAGAGCGAGAGGAACCTTGAATAATTCAGTAACTTCCTGGGACAGTGGGAAGGAAGAGTGCAAATGGAGAACAAACAGGAAGAAAGAAAAAGGATATTCTATGTCTTACACAAATTCTAATAATCACACAAATTCCAAATGACAGTCATCCTGCATGGTATCAGCTTGCATAATCCTTTTTCTATTGCAAATATGTTGCAAAACGGGAGGAAAAGGTAAGTCCACTTCTGCTGGTGTCACTGGACAGGTTCCCCAGAGCTGTCTGCAGTCTGTGGGAGGGCTAGGGGTTCACCAGCCAGGAAAACTCTGATTCAAAGACCTAGAATGGTTAGTGCTAAGTCAACTCCCCCTCCACTGAGTTTTCTCACATTAGAATCAAGAACCAAAGCTTTCCGAGAAACATTTTGGTGCTTTTCTTTCATTTATTTCAGAGTTAGAACAGGGCAGGCTTTTAGGTGCCACCCACATGGGCATCAGCACAGACGCCCCCCCCCCCCAACACTTGGTTTGGAAGCTCTGTTGTCAATGTCTTGAAATTCTCACGGATTTTTTTTGGCAAGTGCCCTGCCCATTCATTCAAGACCATGGCCTGCAAATTACGCATCTGGTCCTGAGTGGGACTCTCATTTGTTCTTAGTGGCTCACGCTGGCTGCTAACCAAACTCTTCATGTGCTGACATGTCTTGAGCCTCTTGATGCCACGAGGGCCTTAGCTTAGGTGACCACAGAGATCAGAGCAGGGGGCTTCCGGTTCCTCTAAATTCCATGCCAATAAAAACATTTTGAAATTAAAATACACTGACAGCCACCCACAACCATCTCTCCATTATTCCTCCCCAGCTCCTCCCCAACCATTACCCGCACCCCTAGTTTTTGATAATTTATATAGTGTAAGAGATAATATAAAAACTAGGAAAGATGGAAATCATTGCGTTTTCCCTCACATAAAAACAAAGGACAATAAACTTTCCTAAAGCCATCTATGGGAATCCACAGGTTCCGTATTCATCGATTCAAACAACTACAGACTGAAAATATTAAAAAACAGGCTGGGCGTGGTGGCTCATGCCTGTAATCCCAGAACTCTGGGAGGCCGAGGAGGGAAGATGACTTGAGCCCAGGAGTCTGAGGTTGCAGTGAGCTATGACGACGACACCATGCTCTAGCTTGAGTGACAAAGTGAGACCCTATCAATCAATAAAAAATAAATCACAATGCAATAAATACAAAACAAAAAACCAATAGAGTGTAACAATTTAATGTTTACAAAGCATTTACATTATACTAGGAAAAATAAGTAATCCGGAGATTATGTGCAAATACTACACCATTTTATATCAAAGACTTGAACATCCTCAGATTCTGCTATCCATGCGGGTTCTGGAACCAATCCCCCAAGATACCAAGTGACAACTGTACTTCTCTGTTCTTCACCATGAAAGAAAGCCTACTGGAGTCTTTGGCTGGTGTCTGTTACTACTCTGAATTGAGTAGATAACCCCTGTTAACAGCTGCATCAAAAGGCTCATAACATTTGAAAAACCCATGGCACTATACAACCCATAGACACCATGTGAATAAGTTATTCATAAGGCAACTAATTTTGGATTCAAGGCAGTATTTCCTCTCAAGTGACAGAGTAAACATTTCTAAAACTAACAATTCTAGTGAAAATTTAGAACCCTAGGTACATTTGCAGCTCCACGGGTTTATTTTTGGTCAATTAATTATAAGAATCTAGCATTAATTAATATTCACACAACATTAAAATGAGATCCCTCTGCCAAAAACAGGCCTGAATTATAGCCAATACATAAAGAAAAGCTCTAAGAATTTAAGGCAGGAACATTTGAAACACCTCAAACACCAAAGAACACAACACAGTTTGCAGGGTAGGTTTTCTAAAAATGGAAAATTCAAACAATGCAAGGCAAGCACAACCTATCTCAATATTGTCAGTATTTTGTGAACACTAAAACCTGCTCTTAAAATCACATCAGACTGCTGGGATATTGAGCCAGTTGGTTAAGGATCATGAGAAGAGATCGAGGGCTTCAGCACTTACCTCCCTCTCTCCTGACAGTTTTAATTTTATATATTTTTTAGAGATGGGGATATCTCGCTATGTTGCCCAGGCTGGTCTTGAACTCTTGGCCTCAAGCAATCCTCCTGCCTCAGTATCCAAAGTAACTGGGATTATAGGCATGTGCTACTAACCCTGCCTGGCTCTTCTTGACAGTGTTTTTAAAAGCAAGAGAAATTATCAAGACGTTACAAAGTTTTAGGCAATAAACTATGAGGGGAGAAAAATTACTTGACATTAAAGTACCATTGGAAAAGTTGGAAACCTTCTGCAGAATTATTATTTTTATTAAAGGTAATGAAGTGGGCCTGGTGTGGTGGCTCATGCCTGTAATGCCAGAACTTTGGAAGGCTGAAGTGGGAGAATTCTTGAGGCCAGGAGTTCAAGACCAGCCTGGACAACATTGTGAGACGCCATCTCAAAAAAAGAAATTTTTTTTTTTTTAAAGAATAAGCTGGGCATGGTGTCATGCACCTGTAGTTTCAGCTACTTGGGAGGCTGAGGCTGGAGGATCACTTGAGCCCAGCAGTTTGAGGTTGCATTCAACTATCATCATACCACTGTAATCCATCCTGGATGACAGTATGAGATCTTGTGTATTACTTTAAAAAAAAAAGTAGTGAAGTATATTTTTAGTGGACACATACCAAAACTTGTAGAATTCTAAACATGTGGAAGCTACCAATTAACTGTTCCAAAGTCCAGAGCTCTATATCAAAGGGTCTTTTATTGAAGCTCTGATTATTCATGACAGATTCTCCAACATCTGGCTCTAGTCTCTGGTAATATATTCCTATACTTCCCAATGAACGTTCTACTGGCAACGGACTAGAAATAATAGTAAATGTATCAGCTAGGGCATGTGGCAAAAAGATGAGTCATTAAACCATCTTGAAGTTCCAATCAATAAACCAGGTACCTAGCAAACCACCCAGGTAATGTGAAAGTTACTGACTGCTCTTGATTAAGAAGCCAGTTTGTGACGACTACTACTGTTACTTTATCATAAGAAATGCTCTGATATACACAAATTGTCACTATAATTATGTCACTGTTCAAAAAACAATCAAAGAGGACAGCACTCATCAAAAATTAGTCAGGCATTATGAGACCAGAAGATTGCTCAAACAGAACCATTCTGCTGACACTATTAAAAGAAATCTAGCCTTAGAGGACAGCTAGCAGGATGATCAAATAAACCACAGAGTGTTACATGTGGACTTGTGTTAATCAACAAAGGAAAAAAAAAAAACATGCCTATACATAAAATTCTAGAGAACCAGTATGATCAATGGTTGAACTATGGTATTCCTAGAATATGCTACACATGTCACGAGTTACATGGTTTTTTGATAATGTTGCTGCTGTCAAGCATTTTGTTCTAGTTCAGTTCATAATTATTCAGTTTATTGCTTCTGAGCAAAATGAAACTGTTGAACACTATGTATGTATGATTAACTAGTAAGTATACTCTAAGTTGTATAAAGTGCAGTACCAACAGAACAATTAGTAAGTACCCCGATCTTTTCATGACTGAAAATACACAAGAGTTATTTATATCTACACATCCTACTGACTAGGGGGTGAGTCTGTGGGTGTTGATGGCAAACTTGGAAATTTTCAACTCTTAGTGATTTTAGAAAGTAAGCAGCACCCAGGAAAATACATTCATGCCATCACAGAAAAAGTGATGGCTTTCTTTTGTTGAAAAAAAAACATAGAAGCTGCCAAAAATATTCCAGCCCTTGAATGATTTAGGAGACCTGTATTCAGCCTACATTCATGATGCTTGCCAAACTCACTTCCAAAAGTAGAAGAAAATCACGCACCTTGAATTAGGCAGAGTAAGGGACAGTTTATTCTTGCATTTATTAATGCTTCGGTGCTTGCATAAAAGGAAAAGCTCTAGTGGCTGGTACAATCACTTATAGCTTTCAAGGGTATTTCCATGTTTACTAGTTACTTCTACAACATAAGGTAATACCTGAATAAATGTTTTCCGTCACAATTTTCTACCTATAGGAAGGCATATTAGAAACATAACCTTGCCTAACAGCTAAGTTAGTTTACTTTTAAACAACTGTAGTCTTCCACCTAGAAATGAGAAAGAATTAAGTTAGTCTAAATGGGAAATTTTTCTGGAAACACGGAACATGTTACAAGAAAGCGTAATTTTTACAGAGACATTACCTAACCAAGCATCATCTGAACAAAACTGGAAGGCAGAACAGATGAAAAATCAAATCATCAAAAGGCGCACAGAGTACTCATGCACTGAGGAAGGCGAGGAAAGACACATCAAGGAGGGGGGTTTCAGGTTTTTCTCATGCCTTTTTCAAATTTAATTTCAAATATGGCCAGAAAAATTAACTTGGCAAATCACAAGATTAATACTATTTTTAGAATTCCTTCCTTCTGAATTTCTAATGAAAGCAAATCAGAATAAAATTATAGAAGATCTAGAGAAAAATCTGAATCTCAGACAAACCGTTTAAGAACCCTCCACTCCTGAGGACCCTAAACAATGTTTCATAATGAAATGGGGGGGGGAGACATTTGATGCATTTAGAATAAAGTAGTTCAAATATGGCATGCATGTACCATACAGTGTATAACTATGGGTTAGAAATACGTGCATTTAATTCTATGTATATCCCAAGCGTTCTACAGTCGTGTTTAAAATTCAAAGAAAAAAATCAAAAACAATTTTTACATGTAAATCCTTTTCTAAGTATACTCCAAAATCCTTAAATATATAATATCTTCTCTATTAGAGAGAAATTCTTTAGGAGGGGACAACCACGACTTTTTTTTAAGCCTAATACAGTTAAAGCTTTAAAGAAAATTAGTTTCCAGCTCTTTATTCACTTTTTACAAACGATCATTATGGATCTAGAAAATGATCACTATGGATCTATGACGGTGACAGTCGTGTGAGGGGCACCAGGCCGGGTGCTCCATATGCAGGGTCCTAGCTCAGCTCCTTGGGAGTTTCCTGCTATCTTCGGGAAGTCGTGTGAACCTTGATAATCAATTTCCTTATCTGGAAAACTAGGGTAACAATCCCTACCCCAGGGGACCGTGGTGATGTTTTATGAGCTAAAGCTTGCAGGAAGCTGCTTGATGCTGGTGTATAGCACTGGACACAGTGGATAAAACTATTACTGCGAGCCGTCACGGCCACGCTGCAAGGTAGGTATCATTACTCCCATTGCAACTGTGGTTCTGCAAAACCACTGAAGAGATGCTAAGTACCTGAACCACCAATCAAGTAAGCAGTACTAGCTATTGCTTATCTTTAATAAGAATTCAATTCTTCTTACGTTAGTGTACATAATTCTCCACATAGCTACACAAAACCTACACCAATACAGGTGACTATAAATCAACTAAAGCTCCTAAATACAGGACAAATATTAATATTTCTACTTAAAGTCCAATGTACACAATACCTTTTTTCCCTGAACTTAAAGGTACGCTCAGAACCAGCCTACAACTGCTCAATCGTTTCAAGTTATTTTAAAGCATTAACATAAATGCATTTTTGCATTTATAAAAATATGTAAAAACATAGTGAACAATAAATCAAAAGAGCCTCCTGATTAACGTGTGTGCGCACACATGCGCTACTGGCCACCTGCTTTCTTTCTGACTCAGTTCTTAGTTTCACGTTTCCTAGGTCTAGTCTGTGAATTGCAAAGATGTATAAATCCTTACTTTCATTAGAAAGCAGCCCCAAAACACACTTTTATGGCTTGAAATTTGAGCCCAACAACATCTGTGCCATTTACACAGTATATCTTGTAGGAATAATAGAGCCATGTATCATAAATACATACCAGTAGCACAATGTTAAAATCATTAACTTTTATTTAATTACCATCCACTTTCTGAAATGTACACGGTCCGGCTTACAATTAATCTTAATTATTCAACCCCACAGCGTAGCACCACACAGCATCAGGAAGATTAGCAAATGTGTGGCCTTTGTATTCATTCTGCCTCTTATAAGAACAGAAAGAAAAGGCAGACCCCGTGGCACCACAGGAAAAGGGCAAACAAATTCATTTCCTGTAGAATTTTTAAGAAGGTTTAAAAACCAGTTTTCTGTCTCATACTCTCTGGAGATCAGCTTCCAAGTTTCAGTTTATGGAGGAAATCATTTAGGGTCAAATACGCAAAAGCCATTTTGAATCTTTTTCTGAAAATGTTAATTTTTATTTTAAATTTGCTTTTTAAAATTACGTTGCATCACAAGCTGTAGATTTATATTCTATCAGTCAGCAGATCTTTTTGTGAATTAATTTGTTCAACTGACTATAACAATCACTACGAAGATATTGCCAGGGTATCCGAATAGGAAAAGTCTATCAACACAGAAACGTGAGAAGATGTATAGACACACACACACACACACACACACACACACACACACACACGTGCTTGTGAGCAGGATCTAGCTTTTGAAGGGAACAAGCTAAATTCAAGGAAAGAAATGTTTTCTTACTTTAAAAATCTGTTCCTCCTTGGAAATATTCATCATGACATTTTAAAGTCTAAGAACACAGAGAAGTCACTTGAGTCTATGACGGCTCTCCTTTCGTTCCACTGCATGGGACACAAGGACTAATTCTCTTAGAGGAAAGAGTAGGAACCTCTGGGAAATTATTTCAGAGCTGGCTCTGAATAGGTAATAGGAGCTAAAGCTCTGAAGACTGTAAATTTGGGAATATCAAGAAATTCTCTAACAATGAGCAATCGGAAGACTATGGGGAAAAATGGAATAAAAACCATCAATTTATAAGAAAATCAGGGTGAAAGAAAAAAGTGTCCTATTCAAGGGTAACAAAACATCAAAAAGGAAACAGTTTATTAACAAGTTATCTAAATTGTATACAGACCATTTGTTTAAATCACATGCTAAAGGACTAACATTTAAAACATTTTTAATACTGGTTGATTTTTTTTTTAACTTTCTAAATTAGGGGAAAAAAATTAAGTATATTTCATATTACCCAAAGCAATCTACGGATTCAATGAAATCGCCATTGAAACACCAATGATATTCTTCACAAAAATAGAAAAAAAATCTTAAAATTTGTATGAAACCACAAAAGAGAAAAGAGTGAATGGCCAAAGACACCATAGGCAAAATAAGTAAAAAAAAAAAAAAAAAACACTTAAATGGGCAAATGATCTGAATAGACATTTCTCACAAGATGACAGATGAGCAACAAATATATGAAAAAATGCTCCACACATCACTAGTCATTAAGAGAAATGCAAACCAAAACCACAAAGAGATATCATCTCACCCCGGTTAGAATGTCTATTACCAAAAAGGCAAAAAAAAACCCAAAAGCCAAAAAATGCTGGTGAAGATGCAGAGGTAGGGTAGAGGAGCTATTTCTTATACTCTGTCAGTGGCAATGTACATTATTAGCACAGTCATTAGAGAAATTTTGGTTCCCTCCAAAATTAAAAACAGAACTATCATTACAATCCAGCACACCCAATTCCTATCCAAAGGAAAGGAAATCAGTAAGTTAAAGAGATATTCACACTCCCATGTTTATTGTAGCACTGGTCACAGTGTCCATAAACAGATGAACGGATAAAGAAAATGTGGTACGTATACACAATGGAATACCATTCGGCCATGAAAAAGAATGAAATCCTGTCCTTCACGGCAACGTGGATGAGCCTGAAGGACATTATGTTAAGTGAAATAAGCCAGGAACAGAAAGTTCAACACCACACGTTCTCCACATATGTGGTAGCTGAAAGAGTTGATCTCATAGAAGTTGAGAGTAATACAGTGGGTGCCAGAGGCTAAGGAGGAAGGGGGGAGGATAGGGAGAGGTTGGTTAAGGATTTAAAAGTACTACAAGACAGGAGGAGTAAGTTCTAGTGTTCTACAGCACTGTAGCATGACCACAGTTAAGGATAATTTATTGCCTGTTTTGAAATAGCCAGAAGAGAGGATTTTGAATGTTCCCAACACAAAGAAATGATAGATGTTTGAGGTGATCAATGTGGTGCTTAAGCTGATTTGATCATTCCGTATTGTATACATGCATCTAAATATCACCCTGTCCTCCATAAATATGTATAATTAATGTGTCAATTAAAAACAATAAAGTAATAATTTTTTAAAGTACATTTCAACTTGTCTACAAGTAACCTAGTATTTTGGGCCACAAGACCATAACCAACTAATTGTTACTCAAACTGAAAACAGAAAACACAAGAGTTGGGGGGTAGAGAGGTGGACAGACACCTTGCATAGATCTAGTTTTGTAAATTTAAACTCATTAAAGGGACAGCCACCTTCAAAGAATAAAAGGGCTACAGTCCAGGGACCCGGAAAGTCTAGAGAGATCAAAATTAGTAATTTTAAAGTTTTCCCTTTTAAGCTCTTAATTTAGGTAAAATTGAGGGACACAAAATTTTAAATAAATGCAATTTGATTTATAATTTTAAAAGGAAAACATTCTAAAGTATTAGCAGTAGGCTCTATAAATACTGGTACTAAACTATATTCTCTGGTACAAAAATTAGTTTGCTAAAAAATTACAGGAAACCCTCAAAACTCTGACCTTTCTGAACTGTAAACCCAGAGCTTTAAAAAATTTTAAAATGCACAAATCCTCTACCCACTTCCTCTAAAATTCAGGCTTCCTAATCTGTATTTTAAAATTCTAAGAATTTAAGATATAATTGTATTTATTAAATGTTCAATGATGTTCCACTAACAATGACCTATAATTCAATAAAATCAAAAACTTAAGACTGGCCAGGCATAGGGGCACATGCCTGTAGCCCCAGCTACTCGGGAGGCTGAGGCAGAAGGATCGCTTGAGCCCAGGAGT
>CAUYRT010102181.1:0-7500 GCA_963574885.1 Lepilemur ruficaudatus
CTGTTTACAGTGATCTGAGAAACACCAGATTGTCCAGAACCAGACCCTATTAGTCAACCCAGAGTGGCCCTCGCCCCGCTCCTCCCCGCCGGGAGGGGCCGGCAGGCAGGCCCCATCCACCCATCCATCCATCCATCCATCCATCCATCCATCCATCCAGGCCCGGTGCCTGCCGCTCTCAACTCCTGTAAAGACACAATTACCTTGGGAGGCTGTGGCAGTTCAGTTGATTAGCACGGTGAATTAAAAGAATGAGTCACAAATGACATGTCCAGCGCTTCCATACTGGCTCTTTGTATTCCCCAAGTGCCTCACCCCTGTTGTAAGAAGGTCAAAAATTAGAGAGAGAGAACAATTTTCAAGCGGCTAGCACTTAGGAGCAGAATTAACAATCACTCTGTATGTAATTGCCGGTTAATAGTAAATTGCCTTCTAGACTGTAAAATGCAATATAAACCGGTGGGCACCTAAAATTAAATTAATGAGATATTTGCTGCATTTAAAAGTGAATAGTGCAAATTAATAACTGAGTGCAATGCTTGTTTTAATATTTGTCTAATAGTGTGCCATTTGCTTGTTTAATAATAATTAAAATAGTCCGGAATATCCTACCTGAGCAACAGTGTGGGCAGATCGCACACAGTTTCGCGCTCGTAATTCCACCAGTGGAAACACGTCAGATTGTTCAGAGTAATAAAAGAAATTATTTTTTAATTAGACTGTAAGCATTACGGTGTTATTTGATTAGGACAGATTGGAATTTGTACGCTTCGAATTGAAATTATGCTGTCGCGAAAACTGCTTTTACGGACACGGTTTCAAGTGTGAACCTTATGGCACCAACGTGCGTGTCACCGTTTCCTTGCCTTGTCCGTTTGGCGGGCGGTCTCTTATTGAACAGAAGAACCGAGGACTCGGAGGTGGCTTGACTCGCGGCAGAGTTCGCGGGGCGCCAGGGACGCGGCTGGGGGCCCTGGCTGCTGACCTCGTGTGCCCAGTGTTTGCCAAACCCACTGAGTTTTGGAGATGTCTTTTGCTCAATTAAAGAAATGATTGCGATTTACTGGGAGTCAACGGTCGTCTGCAACAGACTGAACCCAGTTACCGAACCAGAGGTTGGCAGTTGCCGGCCAGCGCATCCAGACGGGCACCGGCGCTGTCGCAGCCGGGCACCTGGACGGCTCCCAGACCTGCGACACGTTCACTGGACGGGAACACAAGAAGGATGGTTTTCTGCACAGAGACGTGCATTCAGTCTTAGCCTTGTGAACTCATTACTCAACTAGTAATTGCTAACAGTTTGTGTTCTTTCTGAGACGGCATTTGTGTTTTGCCTTTTTAAAAATAGTCGGATGGTGCCTTAAAACTGGTGCTATGTCGAGAGGGTGCCGCTCTGCCTTCCAAGGGCTGTCCTGGCTCCGCCGGGGTGATGGCTTTTCCCACCACTGAACCCCACTTGACCTCACCCAGTGGAAGCACACGTTTCTACGTTTCTGAAGACCTTGTGTGCGCGTTCAGATGCGGTTCTGTTGACACCATGGGTCAGTACTGCCCTCCGACCGTGGGCGGCACCAGCTGCCTGTCCCCCAGGCCGGTGCTTCTCACACAAGTGACTTACGTCTGCAGAGCAGGTGATTCCTGATTGCCACCCACAAGTCACCCTGCGTTTCCTATGCTAAACGCTAACGCCTGCCTTAAGCGTAAACCGCTTGGTTATTTCAGTTACAACATTTCACCCGCAGACGCGGACGTGGTGAGAGACATGCTGCCATCACAGGTCCCAGAGTTTGGGGAAACGTCAGCCCAATTCACTAGGTGACTCTCACCTGGCCAGCGAGGCCCAGTGGTTCGCGGCTACTGCCCGGCCGTTGCTGTCTGCGGCGGGCACTCCCGCGCCACCCTGGCTGCGCTGCTTCAAACCCGATAGTTGAGTTTGTCGGGGGTGTCGGAGGAAGTCTGTGTCCCACCGCCGTCCCCAGGGAGCCCCAGAGAGTAGACGCCTTTAGACACCTTTGCTTCTGTATCAAGGTACTTACGTGGGAGGACAGCTCAGTCCGCATTTTTCGGCTCAGGCTGACTCTAGACCTGCCCAGAACAAGGGGACCCACCCAGGCAAGGCGCGAATCTGACACCTCAGTTCTCCTCCCAGCCCAACGCCACCGTTGCCTGAGTCGTTTGTTTAAATGTGGACGGCAAAGGGTGGGTTTTTTTTTTGCCTTGGCTGAGTGCTGCGTATCCCTGCCTCGGTCCCCTTCACCTGGGAGTGGTGACCGACTGCCATCATCGGGGTCATTTTCAGGGGTCCCCAGGCCCCCTCAGGCAGAGCTGCAAGGGACGGGAGAGCAGGGGGTGCCACCCGGTGTCCTCCCCACTGTCGCGGCGCAGCGTGAAACCAGCAGCGATCAGTTAACCTGTCGGCGTGCTGAGTGGGAGCCGCAGCGAGATTCGACGACGCGCCCCTTTAAGGAGCGGGGCCGCGAGGGCTCCAGGGTCATTGCTGTCCCCTCTCCTTCCCGTCTCGGAGGAGGCCAGGAGAATGAGACACACCGTTTGTGCTACTGCACAGTAGACTATTTGTCCTAATCAGTGACACCCATTTACTAGAATTGCTTAAAATGAACTATACCTCATACAGAATCGCACATTTAGAGAGTTCCATTCATCATCTGAAAATTGAGGGCTAGTAAACTTTTCTGCTCCTCCAGTGGGATCGTAGGCATGCATCAAAATGTTAAAAATGATTGGTGAGAGGGAGCTGTCACCCATTTATCAAGGAAAAGAACATTATTTGCTAATTTCCCAACCAGGCTGGTGACAGGGTGCTCCGTCTTTAGACCCACGGTGACCAGCATGGCCTTTTTGTTATTAGTACAAGTCAAGCGCTTTTGGGCTGTTGCTAACAAGACACATTTGTCTGTCATCAGAGGGGGCTTTGGTCGCTTTCCAAGTGGCTGTGACCCAGTCTGCTCCCTGCGCCCCGATTGGCCGCTCTTGGCAGGGCCACGCTCACCCCGGAGGAGAAAGGAACTGATAAATCACAAAGTTTCCGTGTCAAGGTGAAGGTATTGACTCTTCAGCACCAAACCTGACGAAACGTAGCAGGGAGGAGGCGGCCATTCATCTTCCCCAAAGGACAAAAGGGTCATCGGGTTTCACTTAGTAATTGCGGGGATGTGGACGGCGCAGGCAGGCGCGGCGCGGGCAGGTGTGCTGGTCCCGCGTCCTTGGCCACCCTGCGGTGGCGCTTTGGGGGCCACGGGGAAGGAGGGTCATGGGTAGAAGAGGGTCATACGGGGATCTTTGGGTTTTGGCTGGGAAGGAGGCTCTTCTGGACACCACTTGGGAAGGGTCCAGGAGGCGGTGGGTGGGCGGGGAGAGAGTGAACAAAAGAGCGTCCGAAAGCAGCGAAAGGATCCTGTGGTCGACTGAAGTGCGGGGTAAGGCCGGGCGGGTCAGGTGTGGCGTTTAAATCACACCTGTCACTGCGGTGAGAGCTCCCACGTCAAGCTGCGGAGGCCGTGGGAAGCGTCGGGATGTCGTCCTGCTAGGGAGCCCTGAACGGAAGTGTGCGGTTCTTTTGGCGCCAGAGGGGCGTGAGCGGATGCTCTGTGGTCCTAGAGGAACAGGACTGAGAACGAGACGCGGCCGCTCCTCCTTCCGACTCTCGAGTCACTGGCGACACCCGCCTCCCACCCGCCCGATCGGTTTGGCAGACCTGCGGCCACACCGCCGGCCCGCGGTCGGAAACCGGCGGAGAGCACGTCTCGCTCCAGCGTGTGCCCTGCCAGCGGGGCGGGTGACGCCACTGGCGCCGGGGCCACGCGTGGCTTCCTGAGAAGCCACTGTTCCTGGAAGGTCTTGAGACCTTCCCGGCCACACCTGCCATGTGGGCTGGGGCTTGGGCCACAGAAGTGTAGCCTGAGAAAAGGTGCTCCCACGAAACTGCCGTTCGAATCAGCTGGGCCTTTTCTATTTGTTGTAGAAAACGCAAAACGAGTAAGATCTAGGTTCCCTTGGGATGGTTTTTAAATAAAACAGCCACAGCAGAAGGCGGGGAGGCCATCAGCCAGGGAGGTGGGATGTTTGCTGCGCTAAAAAGCAGAAGTTCTCAAATGCTCTTCACGAGCGCGTGGGACGACGTGGCTCCCTGAGGGCTCGGTGCACGCGGAGGGTGCGTGGTTCTAGAAGACTCATCGCAGGGTGTGCTGCATTTTAAATACAGACGCTCCCGTTGCGACAAGGGGCCGCCGCGGATCTTGGTGAGCACTGGTGTAAGTCTCCTCCTGCGCACGGTTTCCTCAAGGTGCGGCGTGGCGTGGGCCGTCTCCTTCTGAGGCACCCCTCACGTCTTCCACACGGGAACCTGGTGGCCTCACACGGCGAGCGCCGGAGCCTCCTGAGGTCCGGCCGCTGAGGAGGCCGAAAGTCAGAGCCCGGGGACCGGGTTTGGGGGATTCTTTCAGACTCTGTGTGCATCTTTGCTCCTCCTTGTGTCTTCCGAGGAGAAGGCCCTTGACGGGACTGTGCCCTCCAGCCCTTCTTGTCTCAGCCCTGAGATCAGTGGGACCTTGTCCTCACTGTCCTGGTGAACCTGTGCACCCAGGCTGCGGTCCTTGGGTGCTTGAGCGATGGCAGTCACTTCTGGTCCTAGTTCGGAAGGCCGGCTTGGTATTTTTTCTAACGAACACGTTCCCAGCACGGAAACATCTCGCGTAACCTTTAGCTCTGTCAGGACCGAGCTTCCAGCCACCCGAGCCAAGGGCTGTGTCTCCCTCGTGACAAGGTGACGGAGAGATCGCTCTGCAGCACGGTTGGTGTCAGGCTGTGGCGTATCCCAAACTAAAGACTGCGCACGCACCATGCGTTAAAGTGGTGACCATCTCAGAAGTTAGCTCAGTTTTAACACCCTGAAAGGGGGATAACTGTGTCACTGCCAGATGCCGTGCGGGGTATCGTACGGCTCCCTGCCTGCAAGAAGCTCACGCACTGACGGTCTGTAGTTGCAACCCCAAGGACAGGCCGTGTGGTCTTTGCCGTGGCCTAGGCTGGTGGACACCTGCCGCGTGGTGAGCCCTGTACCCGCCAGTGGGTTGCCAGCCTCTCTTCCTTACTCCCCAACTTCCACAGCCGTCTATGCTACTCCTTTCCTGTGTGCTTGGAAAATACCAACTTACCGGAATGATCTTTGAGATGGGAGCAGTGTCTCATCTTAAGGTTCCTGTGCGGTGGTTGGGAATCTGGCCAGGCCATGTGCCCACCCGGGCAGGTACTCGGCTGGCACCCCGGATGATTCAGAGAAGCAGAGGGGCCATCGGGTCTTGTAGGTGCTCAGGGCGCGGTGTGAGGGGTGGGGATGGACCCTCGCCCGCTTGGCTGTGGGCTCCTCGCCAAGGCAAGCCACTGCGTCTTCATCGGGGCGGCACTTGGCAGACGTCTGCCGCAGAAGCCACACCTGCAGTCGCACGGATGCCAAGCCTTGTGGGAACGAAAGCAGATACAGAAAAGAAGTTAATAAAATAACCGTAACAAGAAAGGTGCTACGTCCTGTGGGAAGAGGAACAGCCGAGGTGACGTGGGATTTCACAGGAGGGAGGGCCCCTGCAGAGGGGAGGGGAGGAGGCCGCACCCTGGATGCTCTGCCGGGGACTGAGGGACGAGGGCGAGGCCGGGTGGTTAGAGGACGCGGGGCCGGATGGCGGGCTGGCTGCCAGGCAGGAGGCTGGCTGAGGACACAGCCTGGGATTGGGGCCCCTGCGCGGAACCTGTTTTACACGAGACGTCACTCAGCGCACCGTGTCCGAGGACGGCGCCGTGGGGTTCCAGCATTTACGTTAATCTTGGGGGTGTCTTCGGGGGCTTTGCCTCAGAACATTCCTTCCATACGCAACCTGAAAACCTGGGGGCGCACGATGCCTCCGTGGAGGGTGGAGGGTAGTCGTGTTGGGAAACCCGAGAGGGAGCCCTCCCCGCCCCGCCTGCCCCGGCCCGGCAGCCGAGCTCAGCCTCCTCCGCCCCAGCGTGAGCCCCGCGCACCCGCACGGGCGGGAAGCGCCTTTATCGCTAAGCCATGCGCAGGCCCCGACGGGTGCTTCCCTCGGCCGTGTATTCTGATTCAGATTAGAAATAGTAAAAACGTTCCCTTTTTTCCAATATGATTCCCATGTAAAATTCACCGAGAGTGTACAATGAAGTGGTTTTTAGCGTATTCACAGAGTTGTGCAACCGTCAGTCTAGTTCAAGGACGTTTTCATCACACAGAAAGAGACCCTGTGCCCATTCCCTGTCCCCTCCGCTGCCCTCCCCTCCCCCCAGGCCCCCCAGCCGCAGATCTACTTTCCAAGCCCGGATTTGCCTGTCCTGGACGTTTCACGTACATGGTCCCGTGTGTCTGCCTTCCCTTAGCACGAGGTGTTTCGTGGTGCCCCCGCCCCGGCGTGCGTCAGAACGTCACTCCTTCGTCCGGCTGCGTAATATTCCCTGCGTGGACATACCACCTTCTGTTCATTCATCCGTGGGTGCACGTTTGGATATCATGAAAAATTCCATGAACATTCATGAACATGTGTTTTTGCATGGAAATACGAGAGATGTTCCATTCATTTTGGTTTCTCAAAATAAAAAATGCGATACCTTCCATGTTGGCCAGGTATCTTCAGGAAACCGGGCAGGTGTCACTCGGCACTTCTGAGCACCTACTGTGTGCAGTGCCCTGAACAGGGCAGGCACCTGGCAGCGGGTGACCTTCCTTCTACCTTCAGGAGGGGGGCGGATGCCAGAACAGGCGAATCGGTTGGCTAGCACGTGCACCCGCGGGAGCGTGGCCGAGCCCCGAGCACAGGACGAGGGCTTTCCTTCTGTCCCTGGCCGTAGTAGGGCCACCTCCAGCCTTGGGAGGAGGTTGAACTTTGAGAGCTCATTTCTCAGTGTACCTCTGCGAGGAGATTTTCCGCTAGTTTAAAGTGTGCAAATCCATTGCCCGGGTGTTCTCCACACGGCGTTCCCTTGCCCGCTCGGGTTTGCCGACCTCCCTCCTCCCCCCGAGAAGTCTCCGAGAGGCTTGACAACACGGACGCTCTTGAATTTTCTTTTTTTACAGAAAAGCAGAACATTAGCTAGCGCGTGATCTCCTGTTTGTGTTGAGGGTGACGTTTCTCCCTCCCTTTTGTTGACGGGCCCGTCCGTGCTCAGAGGCAGATCGAGGCTAGCGTGCTAGGACGGCCTTCGTAGGGGGTGCGGGGGCGACAGGACGGCCGGGGCCGTGCCCGACCTCAGAGCCTCTGCCTCGGGGAGCCCCGTCTCTGGGCCCTGTGCCGTCTCAGAGGCGGGAAGGCGTCGAGAATGGGGGAGGAGAGGTGCGCCGCGTGCCTCGGTTTTCCCAGCTGCCGGGCCGGGCTGCGTAGACGCGGTTTTGCCATGACTATAAAAGCCGTAATCCCATGTATTCTTGGAGGTGTGTAAACAGAATTGTTTGAACGCAATCCAACATTTGTCAGCAAGGGT
>CAUYRT010102181.1:12500-15000 GCA_963574885.1 Lepilemur ruficaudatus
AGCTTCTGAAAGCCGCATTAAGGCGCCTCTCACCTGTCAGGGCATTTGCATGAAATCAATGGCGGCCGCCCATCCATCTCTTCTGATCACCTTTCATGAGGCCGATTCATTAAGTCAAACGGTCACAGCGATCAGCTGGGAGAGGGGGAAACCTGACGTGTTAGAAATGCTCAGTGGGCCATCCTTTTTGTTCCCCAACCGAGAAACGTCATACTTTCATTCTTCTCGGACCGAGTCGCGTGGCGAGACCGGAGCGGCCGCCCGTGCGCCCTGCTGCCCAGACCGCGCCTTGCCTGACACCCCTGCCCTGGCCTAGGCAGAGACATGACAAATTGGCCCCCAAGTCAACGCTGACAGCTTCTGATGATTAATGGTCTGATTATGAAGTGGTTTTACACATATAGAATTTACATCACAGAGAGTTAGAAATTTTGCCATGTCACATACGCCGGGGCATTTTGAAGAGCTTTACTATTTGCAAAGAAAAAAGAGGGCAAAATCCCAGCAAAAGCCATGTCATGTAAAATCAATACGTCGGATCAATGCTTTATTAACAAGAAAATGTCTTACTTCACATTCCTGCGCGGACCTTTGTCTCCGGGATGTATGATGGAATGTCAGATCATGTTGTGGTCCTCAACTTTCGGGCGTGTTACCGAGTGTACGTGCGAGGCTCTCTGCGTTGCTTACAAGACACGCCAGCGGCCCGGGCACTGGGGGGTAACGGTGGCCAATTATTTTGGAGAGCGCTTGCAAAGGCGGCCCCCTAACCTTCCTCTTAGGAAGCCACAGCCTTTGTGTTCCCCGCACTCCGCGGACCTGCTGAGTTGGGCGGTGTTAATCATCAAATTACCAAAGAGCGATGGCCCAAATTGCGGGCGGAGTAATGAATAGATGGCGGCAGGTCTTATTAGTCTCCGGAAAGCCCCTGATTTATGTCGCGCCACGCGCCGTGGAGTTACTCCACGGAAAACGATATCTACATCGAGAAGTAATGTACTCTAATAAGTATTTTCATCTTAACTCACGTGCCCGGGCCTCCGGGCTCAGTTTTTGTTGGAGTCAGGCAGAGCCATAATAAAGCCCGATGGCTCCTTATAAAGCTTGTTAAACACAGTGTGTGCAGTCCGATGCAGTCCCGGCCGTGATTCATGCACTGCGCACGGCGCGTATGCCGCTGATTTATGGCTGCGCACAGTTCATAGTCAAAATTACAATTTGAGGGATAAAAAGATTAATTACTATTTGTGGCCGGCAATTCTGTGGGGCTGGTGGATTGCGGCTGTGGAAGGATAGTGCTGTACATCAGTTTGTAGGCAGCCATTCACAGATTATTAAAGCTTTGCAAGAGTAAGTGTTCCTCCTGCCTCGTTTGCGCTCAGGCAATATGCTAGACAAAAAAGGACCACAGGGATAAATCTGAGGCTAGCAATAGCTGGACATATGTCATAATTGCCAGTTTCCCATAAATCCCTGGCCAGCGCGGAAGCGCCGTGTGATGCACACATCACATCAGGACGGGGGTGATTGCTGTATGTGGCCCCGAGACCTCTAACTTTTTGACTGCACCGCCGTTTTTGCAATATATCGAGTCACCCTTTGACTTTCTTCTGGTCTAATTATAGAGCAGAAGTAATCGTTGCCTTTGTGTGCAAAAGAAAGGGGGGAGTAATTCCTTAAGACACAGCTAGCATTCGGGGGTGCTTGCCTTAGCATCAGAGAAAAGCCACACGTTTATATGTGAGCGTGCAATAAACAAGTAATGGATGACATAAAAGTAATTAACCTGATCTACGTTTCTGTGTCCTGTTGCAGCCCTTAATGAACCCACCATAGATTACGGCTTTCAGAGGTTGCAGAAAGTGATCCCGAGACATCCGGGTGATCCCGAAAGGTTACCCAAGGTCAGTAAAAGAGCAAGCGGCTCCCTGCTCACGGTGGGGCCGCCCTGGGCTGGTTCTGGTTTGGGGGCAGCCGGTGCTATGGGAAGGGGGGACCTCAGATGCCCCAGAGCCCGCACCCACGGCAGGGCCGACAGGTGTGAGGAGGTTCCCAGGCCCGCGCCTGGCCCGCTGCAGAGGTGGGCCAAGGGTGAGCGACGGGGTGTGTGGCTCCAGTTTCGCATTTTCTCTCCAGAAGGGACCACCTTTTTAAGGGAAGAAAAGAACGGCTTTTCTGATAACAAATATTTTGGATTCTGCGAGGGGGACGTAAACTTCCTCGTAATGAAATAGTTCAATTAAACATTTTCCACTCCAGTAGCCCGAGCTGATTTCCATCTAAGCAGCCCCAGTCTGATCTGTGATTACTTGACTCTTGTTTTCCTTTCATTTTCTAAAGCTCGATTCAGTTTAATCTTTTGTTTACAAAGCTTTTGTTATAAGTCCCCGACTTAGCAGGCTAACAAATGAAGTCCACATATTAATATCTAGAGGGACTTTTCATTTAAATTCAGCAAAGACAAAAGCTGCCCTGTTGTTTATGCACACGACACATATCA
>CAUYRT010102181.1:20000-34232 GCA_963574885.1 Lepilemur ruficaudatus
CGCTGGTCCCTGTGCATGACAGGGGACTTTTTCGGGGTGTAGGTCCCAGAACAATAGAGCAGATCGTCAGACACATCAGTAAACCGTTCGCTTAGGGGAATTGAAGACTAAGTTTGGTTCCGGTCTGCGCCAAGGGTCGGTGGCATGCCTTCACCACGTGCCCCACTGAGGCAAGTGGAGAGGGCTCAGCAGGGCAGGGCTGGAAGATTCCGGAAGCCTGGCCCTGGGGGAGCAGCCAGCGAACGCTGGTCCAGGGTGACTGGCTCCCGTGTGTCCCCGCTGCAGGAGATCATCCTGAAGCGAGCGGCTGACATCGCTGAGGCTTTGTACAGCGTCCCCCGCAACCACAACCAGATACCCACCCTGGGCAACACCCCCGCGCACACGGGCATGATGGGGGTCAACTCCTTCAGCAGCCAGCTAGCCGTCAACGTGTCGGAGACGTCACAAGCCAATGACCAAGGTAGGCCGCCGCCCCGGGCAGACCCCCTTCCCTGGACGCCCTTCACGGGTTGGTTGAGGCCTTAGCTGCAGTTGGACGTGTCGGGAGCCCGGCTGGGGATGCCGTAGCGTCTGTCCTTTCCGGTGTCGCCCACGCCCTTTCTTGGGGAGGACCTCGCCGTGGGGCCTCCTGGCCAGCGCTGGGCAGAGGATGCTCAGAGAGCCCCCTGACTATACAGCAGCTCCACGGGCTGCTACTTGGGCCGCTGGTATTTGTCCCTTCATGCGTTCATAAGTGACGGTGCTTTCCCTCCGAGACGGGGCTGAGCTGTAGGCAGCTGTGGTGTAGGGAGCCTGCCTGGACGGGTTCGGGTTCCAAGTCTGGAATGAACCCACGAGAGACACTGCGTTTCCCTGCCCTTGACCTCACCCACTGTACCATGACCGGGTCCGCCAAGGCAGCTGAACCGTGTCATTTGAACCACAATGGTGTGGTTCCCTCTTCAAAGCCACACAGGCAGTGACCCCGGCACACTCCCCACTGCGCTGCTGCGTGGGTTCCCGTCCGCGCTCCCGTGGCAGGAGCGCGTCACTGGGCCCCCGCCCGGCCCCTGTGCAGAAATAGCGACCCCCAGACAGACAGCCTTGCAGGGAAGTCACAGCCACGAACAAGCTCTCCTTGTCGCTCATGGCATTTGGAGATCTGCAGAGGCCAAAAGCTCACAGGACGTGGGGGGCCGGGCCAGGAACCCGAGCTGTTGGTAATCGCTTCTAAAGAGAAGGGCAAAGGCTGCAACCGAGGGCGAGATCGAAGCTCGCTTCGGCCGCCCGTCGGAGCCGGCGGGGCCGCGCCGAGACAGCTGCGCTAGATAAGGTTACCCGAGCTGGCTAGAGGCGCTAGGGCAGGAGGAAAGCGTAAGGTCACTTAAAAATGTTGAATATATGATATAGATCCTCGGGGAACCCCCCCCAGTGTCTGTCGCTGATAATAACGTTATTTTTGGCCGGGGGGGATTTCAACAGTCGGCTACAGTCGCAATACAAGCAGCGTGTCCCCGCGAGGATACGTGCCCAGCAGTACTCCCCAGCAGTCCAATTACAACACAGTCAGCACTAGCATGAATGGATATGGAAGTGGCGCCATGGCCAATCTAGGGGTCCCTGGCTCGCCTGGATTTCTTAATGGCTCCTCCGCTAACTCTCCCTACGGCAGTAAGTGTCTGTTTTTGTCACACGTCATCACGCAGATTCATATTCACTACGCAGTCGAGTGTGTGCCTTGCGTGGGTGTTCTGTGATGTGAGCTACCGGGTAGAAGGAAGGGTGGCCCTGGAGGCTGGGCGTCAAAACGACCCGAAACGGGCCCCGACGCGGTCTCGTTGGAAACCAAACCAAAACCGGAACAAAACGGGGCTGCTCAATTGGAAGAGAAAGTCCACCCCCAGAGGGTTTGCCTGTCATCCGGGGAGTGGCCAAGCCGGAAGCATGTGGTGTTGTGTTTCTGTGCCCCCGTCGCGGTGGCGCGGCGCCGCGCCGCGTGCTGACCGTGTTTGCTTTGTTGCAGTAGTGCCGTCCAGCCCCACCATGGCAGCCTCTTCGGTCACCCTCCCTTCAAACTGTAGCAGCACACACGGCATTTTCTCATTCTCACCTGCCAATGTCATCTCCGCAGTGAAACAGAAGAGCGCCTTCGCGCCCGTGGTCCGGCCCCAAGCCTCTCCTCCTCCCTCCTGCACCAGCGCCAACGGGAACGGACTGCAAGGTGAGGGTGGCGTGGGGCCGGGGCCGGTCCCGTGGGGGCGGGAGCTCGGCCCCTTCTCCGGGCACGTGTTCGGGGGCTTTGCCCCCGTCGTGTGTCGCATGCTCTCGTTTGGGCCACCGCGATGCGATTCACCCCTGCCCAGGACTCGTAGAAAGGACACCTGTTCGTTGAGCCCCAGCAAATGCCAGATTTTCTTTCTCAGTTTTTGACCAGTTCATGCATCCAGCGTAATCTGGTCCTCACAGTAAAGCACCCACACCCTAAGCAGGTGGGACCACATGTGAGAGAAAACAGGAGCGTGGTGAAGGCATCTGTGTGCGTTTTCAGCTTGGGTCAGCAAATGGGCCTTCACCTTCTTTTCCCCAGGTGGCGAAAACAGCCTCAGAGCAAGGATGGTGGGTACCCTGCCACTGGTGGAGCCCAGGGTGGCAGGGTACCAGAATCTGCCTGCTTTCACTGTCCTGAGGCTGAGCCTTTGTCCTCAGCCTCGTGTGACAGACTGAGAGCCCAGCAAGGCTGTGCTGTCCCTGGGAAAGGGGTGTGTGTTTAGACCTAGGGCCACGTGTGTGCCAGTGCTGGGTGGCAGTCCTGTCTGTGCACGGGAGTGGCTTTTTCTAAGCGATCTCTTTCAAAGATTCAGGAGGGAGAAGGGCCAGCCCCGAGGGCGTGGGAGGCACCACCTGGACACAGCTGTCCACCAACGGGGCCACTCAGGGCACCCAGCGCTTGGCCCCTGTGGGCAGTGCACGCTGCACATGGCCTGTGAGGTGTTGAGAGGCGAAGCCACACGGGTACCCTAGGCCTTGCGAGCCCGCGCATGGCTCTCTGAGGTGCCCAGGCCCGTGGCGCTTACATTAAGCGGCCACCATCTGGCCTCTTTCAGACACCACCTTTGGTAAATGCTCCTCCCAGTGCGAACCAAATCCAGTTACTCCTTTAAAAAATGAATCCATTCAACCAGTATTTACTGAGCGCCTACTATGTGCCAGGCTCTCTGCTGGGTGCTGAGGACGTAACCGTGGAGAAGACAAACTGGCCCTTTTGTGAAGTCGGTGGCATATTTCACTTTGATGAACTAATGCTCAAAAAAGGAACTGGAAAGGTATCCGTGATTTGAAATAATTGTCTTCACCACATCCGTTAGCGTACGTAGGGATGCCCCGGCCCCCGGGTGCCGCCGACTGGCCTGAGAGCCGTCGGCGGGCACCAAACCAGAATTGCTTGAGAGGCAGGCATGGGGGGCCACGGCCCCGCCCTGGACACGGCGTCCGTTGAGGCCAGTTGAAAGGTGGCACCACGTAAGCAGTGTGTCCACGCCCAGGTCTCCCAAACCACACAGTTGTAACGGTGAGTCGGAGATAAATTAATATTGTTGAGATTAACGAACTGAGAAATTGAAGCTCACGTCACTACGTGAACAAATGTATTAATGTGTTACACATAAATTAATGAGAACAATCGTTCTCAAAAATTAACACCACCGTTAAAAGATTTTAAATTACATTCATACCAGGAGTCCGTTTGGAAGTGTCAGCCACTCTTGGCATTTTAGCGCAAAGTTTTCTCTTCCAAGAGGAGGAAAAAGAGAGCCACCGCAGGTGGTGCTGTGACTCCCGTCTCTCTTCCCGGCCCTGGGCTTGGGATTCCAGCGCAGGTGGTCTGTGAGGGCCCCTGACTCACCATTACGATGCAGAACAAGGAGCAGAAGGTCAGAGCTGAGGCCTGAAAGCAGAGGGGGAAACTGAGGCGAGTCCAATCTTAACTCAGGGAGCAAGAGCCCGGCCTCGGCTGGCCTTGCAGAAGTGACCAGGCTGGGTCATGTCTCTCGACAGAGGCGGCCTCGGGGAGCCTGGCCTCGGTCTGCTTTGAACAAAATGCTGGCGTGTGCAGGCAGCAGCAGCCTTTGCCGAAGGAAGCCTTCGAGGAGGGCACAGTAGGCGAGCACGCTGGGGCTTTTGTCCCCATGTGCACCCCACCCCAGGAAGTAGGTTTCCCAGCACACCCCACCACGCCCAAGGCTGGCAAAGGAGAATCTTGCGAATCCAACCTCGTGGTGACAGAGTGCGCAGGGAGGGGCGGCCCCTGGCCGCGGTGAGGGAGAGCGCGTGCGGCCGCCCCAGTAACGGCTCTGTCCTCCTCTCTTGCAGCTATGTCTGGGCTGGTAGTCCCGCCAATGTGAGGGACTTTTGTTTACCTTCCGCAGCACCCAGCATCAAAGGACGGACTTCAGGGGACACGTTTAGTATGTTAAGACATGCTGATGGAAACAGTATCTGCAGAAAACTCAGCAGCAATCGAAATGCTACAAGAGACTTTGTTGAAAGATTTTATTTAAACTATTAAGAATCAACATGCAAACAGCCTACTTCTTCACGAACAATTCCATTTTATTGACCGAACTTTTCTCATATTTTCACATTTCTCAGTCCTGAAGAATAAGGAAAACAAAGCGACGCCTATTTTGTATAAAGTTTCTGACTCCGTCTTGGCCATGTCTAGTAATTGCTATGTGTTGGGAGAAACTTTGTGAATGCACCATTTTGATTATCATGAAACACTGATGAAAAATGCCTCCAGACATTTTTCTGTACTCATACTTAGATTCACAATGGTTGTGTATCTCTATAATGTGAAATATTTTTTTGTGGTGAAAAAAAGGGGGCCAAGGAGGTATGAGCCATCAAACTGGAAAAAAGGATGACTATATGATTAGGAGAATCTGGGGTGGGAGGGAGGGTTTATCATTGCTTACCTTCATCTTAATGAAATGAAACTTTGTAACTTATTGTAGTTAGAAATTGTAACTTTGATATTGAATTCTCTTGCCTTCAACAAGCACACTGACAGAGAAAAAACGCTACTGTCTGTTGGTTCCACTATTCTCCCGCTGCTAGAGCTTCCTGTTAAGCAAGTGTGATCTGCAACATTTTTTCAACTTTTGCTAGCACTGTATACTATTGCATTCTTAGGCTACTGTGAGGTCTATGTTTCTTGTACCAGGAATTGTCCTTTTGACTTCTAGATCCTTCTTCCCTAATGTGTTTTGTATGTGGTTATAAAATTGTAGACTTTTGTGATTTTGCCAAAGTTGTAGCTAAATATTTATACACTTGTCTTGAATTTTTTTCAGATCCACTTAAAATATTTAGAAAAACAAGTTTTATCCCTTGTGTGTCTTATAAGGGATAAAATGGTCTTCACTCAAGGCTTACTTTCCCATGAACAGTTGCTAAGGGATTTATTTTGTAACATATCAATTATAAATATTGTATTTATCTTTGAAATTTTGTACATTGCTTTTCCCACCTTTTTCTTTTCCTTGTCCGTGTCGGTTTTTGATCACGGCCCGGTGTTGTGATGCTGGGGAGAGCATTAGCCGAGAACCGTCTCTTTGATCTGTTTCGTTCCAACGAACCAGTGTCCTCACATTTCATTTGTACTCAGAAATATGCTATTGTTTAGACTTTCCGTCCTGTTTTTTTTTATTTTGAGGAAAAGTCAAATTCATTGTTTATTTTTATATTATTTTTAAGTTATCTGAACAAATACTTTTGGAGAAAAAAAAAAAGTTCGTTGTATAGTCAAAACAAACGGTGCCACCCGGCTGTGACAAGTCCTAGTAGGTTCTGTGCATGTGGGGCAGCCGAGGAGAGGTGGCACCGTCTGGGGCTGTGTCTTTATTTTCTGGTAGAATGTAAAAAGTCATTTTAGCTGCCACCCATGACTTTGCCACATAGCTGAACTGTGTTTATACCGGAAGAATTCAGAGGCCTAAAAGTTTAAAATAAAATTTACTTCTGATGTTTTAATTAAAATGTTTGCCACATTAACTTCTCTGATGCCTTAAAAGTGGACTTCTTTAAAGAACCTTTGTGCTATTTTATCACAGGCTTCCACCACAATCGTTAATATTTCATTTGAAGATTTAGGGTGTAAAAAAACACACGTGCGCGCACACACACACACACACACACACGAAAGCACAAACCCCCTGTTCCATCTGCCGCTCCCTCCTGGGTCTGTTTCTGCTGCGCTCTGCCCACGCCCAGGCGGCCCTCCGGGTCGGAGAGGTTTCACAGGGAACCAACATTACCGCTGGTTTTTAATTTTTTTTTTGAACAATCCGTTTTTGTGGTCAGATCCAACAGCACTGTCTGTACTTTTTAAACTGGAATGACCTCCTCCAGATCCTGTGCCTGTTAGTGCCAAACCCACAGCGAGACCAACAGGGTCAGGTTTTTTTTCCCCTTTGCACTAAATGCTTTGCAGACACAGCACAGCCAACATTTTGCAAACTGCAGCAGAAATCAAATTTAAAAAGGAGGGACTTCTTTAAAAAACTCTCTTGGCAAAAATCAGCAACAATGCACAACTTAGAAAGTGTTCATTCAAGGGACTAAATAAAATAAACAGAACCTCCCCAGTGGTCAGTGCGTCCAGTCTGGCTTTGTGACGGCTGACGAGGCTTAGCTACGTGGAAAAGCCTGAGAAGTCACTTTGGAACTAAATTGCCTCCGTTTTATTTTGTGTAAGTAAGGGTTTGAGCTAACAAAGAGCTCACACATACGTGTTGACGTTTGCAAGCTTCCTCATGCCCTCACTTGGTTTGTGTTTAGATGGGACAGCCCTCATCGCTTCATTGTCTCGAGACTGAGCGCTTCACTAAATGGTAGATTTTACTGTTAAAGACCCTACAATAAGATTGTTTTATCTGTACATTTTTTCAGATATTTAACTGTATAAAATGTTCATTTTACACAATATTTAATTAAAGTATTTCTTGTCTGTGAATTTCACTTTTGGTAATTTTGTTTTGATTATTAAAACGACTGGCTAAACACACCCAGGACTTACATTGGGGGTTTCATTTGCACGTCCTGGGTTCTGAAGCTGCGTCTGGGGAGAAATGAAAATGATCTGCAGGAGAACCTGCCACGAAGGTATCAGCCCGCGGTCATCGCACCTGCAGAGAGAACTCGCCACGTCACTGCTGGGATGGTTCTGACCCCAGAGGCACCTTCTATACGTGTGTTGTGCTCTGTACGATGTTTCTGTGTCACACAGGTTCGGGGCGGCACAGTCATTGTTCAACCACTGGTGTCTGACTGTGCAAACAATCCCAAGGCTCATGGGGGGCTTTGTGACCCTGCTGCCCCCAGACCTTCGTGCCCCAGCCCCCTGCTTCTGAACTGGAGGGTTTGGCAGGTCCGGCCGCCTCCGACACACTCCTTTTATATCTACTGTTGTGTCACCTGGGCGAGAACCGGGTTCAGGAGCGTGCACCGGCAAAGGCTCCAGGTGGGTGGGCAGACACGGGCACCCAGACCAGTGCTGGCTGAGGTCGGACGTGAGGGACCCCATTCCACGTCCACCTCAGTGGCACAACAGACCCCATGCCCTGCCCCGGCCACTGTCGTCTGTGCCCAGGTGCAGCCAATGGCACTTACCATGACGAGCCCTGCCGTCAGCACGGGGGCTCTGATGCAGAGGCCGTTCGGCTCCTGTGAGGGCCCAGGCCCCCGTTCTGTCTCACTCCATGCTTCTCATTTTCTCCTCAACGAAAGGCTGGGTCTGCGTGTTTTGGCTTGCAGCCCTCTCACACATACGCGTAAGTGTGATCCAAATTAGTACTCACGAATGTCATCTTAATTACTTGTTCTGCTCAGCAAAACAGGAAACAATTATTCAAAACATAAACTTGCGAATACCTTTTTCTCCTGTCAATGACAATCAGGTCCTTATTTCAGCCTTAAAGAGACAGCAACGAGGCTCGTGGGTGCAAACCTGCAGCCCGCCCGCTGCCCGGCCCCTCCCAAGTGGCCGGAGGCTGGGGCTGGAGAGGGTGTCGCCCGAGAAGTCACCTCCTTCCCACTCGGAACTGGTGCCAGGATTGCCCGGCTCCCCGTCACCTGGGAGCAGAGACATTGTTTCACGTTTGCGTTTCCGACCAGAAGCAGGGGCTGCGCCTTTCAGCATGCGCGCCGCCCGCTGTCAGGACGCCTTTTAAGGTCTTTCAAGCTTTTAAAGATTATTCAAAGCACTTGAAATGGGCTTCAATCTAATGCCTCATTTCATTGCATTAAACAGCCCAGTTAATAAAGAATCAATATATTCAAAGGGCAAGGTTATCTTTTGTCTATAAGGGGTGGTGTCATTCTGAACCTTTTATGGTTCAAATGCTGAAAAAGACCTCGTGAAATCCATACTCATCAAGTGGGCCGGCGAGGGCAGTGGGCGGCCCTGGGAGGAGAGAAAGGCTGCCCTCCTTTAAAACAACGCCAGGCCTTATCTCCCGGGCGTGGGGCGCCCGGAGAAGTGCTCAGAAATGTCAATTTCTCATCAAGACAAGAGGCCACCGTGATCATTTTCCCAGAGAATACATACAATTAAGAGAATGCAGAGGCAGCGCGCGGTGATTTGTGGCCCGCTCCGGCCCCGCGAGCTGCGATCTCCCTCCCGGCAGATGAAAAGGGTTGTTGATAACCGAAGTGTCAATGCGCCAAAGAGGGAGTTTTGAATGTGAGTCCTTGTGCTTTGAGCTCGCCGGGCCGATCCCAGCCCCTGATAAGGGCGCAGCTGCCAACGGACACCACAGGTTGGCCCTCCCAATTAATGCCATGAATAAATCACACAAAAGAGTTGGGATGCTTTATACTCGGTGAGACAATCCCCCGTTTTACCCTTCAAGGATTCCTTTTATGTTGGAATAAGGTTGCTTTTAATGAAATTTAAACTCATCAGAGGAAATCAAAAACCTCCAATCAGATTACAAATTGATTTTTTGGTCATTTGTCATGTCCCAGTGTAGAGCCGCAGGTTCCGCAGGGAACGCGTTGCTGTTCCACGGCTGGGGAGACGGCGTGGACGCAGCCCCCACCGCACCCGCGGCCGAGCCCAGTTGACTGAGCCCACGGCAAGAGCAGGTGCCCGTCGGCTGAGTCCAGCCACAGCTTAAAACCCGGGGACCTCGTCCTTGCCAGGCTCGGGGTGGTTCTAGGCCTGGAACCGTGACGGCCCACAGAGACGCGTTCTCCAGGGAGCACAGCCCATTTGGTGCATCTCGCATAGTCTGCCGGGTCTGCTGCGCCTCACCAGGGCCAGCGGCTACGCAGGACACAGAGCCCCACAGGCACTGGGTCCCCACACGCCAAGACCTTCTGATCTGGGCAGACAGAGAACATCGCTGACTCCCACTCAGCCATCCCGTCTAAGCCCCGACTCTCTCCTCCCCAAGGCCTGCCCTGACCCCTGGCCACCGCAGGGTGGGGACCCCGTACTCCCCGCAAGTCTTCCTGGGAGCCGTCTGAGGCCACCAGCCGCCAACTTTCCCACTGGCTTCCTGAGACCCCGGAGAGACCCGAGCTTCTTGAAGAGACACACACCGGTGCCTTCCTCACCCTCTCCCCCCTGTATCGGGGGCACCCGGTCACGGCCGAGTGCCCCAGAGCGGGAAGCAAAGGTCCCACCAAGTGGGAGTCTGTGCGAGTCTCGAAGGGCGTTGTGTCCCTCTGGCAGAATTGGGGCCAGGGACAAGACGAGGGTAGGCGCTGCTTCAAGAGCAAGTGGACGTAATTTCTGATTCAAGATTCCCCAGAGACCATCTCTTATGACATACTCTCTAAAGTGAGTAGAATATTCCACACATTTTCAAACAGCAAGCACCCACCTTGCAGCCCCTGGTGGCCTACGGAGCACTGTCTCCACGGTGTCTTTGGGCCTCTCGCGCAGCTCTGCAGCCCATGCCTAGGGGCTGCCTTTGGGCCCATGCCTAGGTGGTGAAGCTGCCGTCTAGGGAGGTCAGATGACAGCCCAGGGTCACGAGGCTGGAAAGGCCGGACACCAGATGAAGTCTCCAATCTCCAAACCCTGCGCTCTTTGCACTGATTCAGGTTTCAGATACCTTCAGGAATTGAAAGGGGCAGGGGGACACCATGTGGGTGCAAGCAATGAGAAGTCACACTTTCCTGGGAAGATCCCAACCAAGCTGCCCAACTCTGCCAAGGCCACTGGCTGGGCCGCAGATGGGAACTGGCTTGTCCAGGAGGTCAGCTGGGGTTCAGGCAGCCTCGCCGCAGGACATACCCAATGCCACACGTCCATGCTCCCAACACTGGGGGCAGAGGATCGTTTCTCCCAGGGCCTGTGCAACCACCAGGAAGCCTCTGCGGAGCTGCATCCCCGCGCTTCCTGTGGGCTTCCTCGTGTCAACATGTGGTCCACATGTGGGGTGGCAGGAGGGGGCCACAATGCCTGTGTGCACAGGTGCCTCTCGAGTCCACGCAGCATCTCCAGCATTGGCAGGGACAATGGGTGGGCACACTGGGCTGGTCCCATGGTGCAGGGCTGGGAGGACAGCGCCGGCTGGGGCCACTGAGGCAGCGTGGGGGCTGGGCTGCAAGGGCTTAGCCCTGTGGGTGCCCACCACAGGTGAAAGTCAGCTTCTGTTCCTGCTGGCAAGGGGACAGTGGGCGGCAGGATGGGACAAAGAAAAGGAAAATAAAAGTGATTGATAATGACTTTGGTGGCAGACTCAGAATGAGTAACAACAAAGTCAGAGGCGTTGGCTGAATAAGAAACTTAGGGTCAGAAGGGAACATGGGTGTCTCCCACCAAGCTGCCCCAGTCGACCACGCCCTCTCCCAATTCCGCGCGGATGGCGGGCTGTGGCTCCTGAGCTAAGACCGAAGCTGAGAGTCACGTTTCTGCCTAGAAAGGACCAAATTCTTCACTGCATGGTGCTGCTATTGTGGGGTTGGCAAAGCCCAGGGCCAGTGTGGGGACGGAGCCACCAGTAGAGAGAGAAGAGAGAGCTGCACCCAAAAGGGTTTATATTCGTAACATACAATGAGCTTTTGCAAATCAGTAAGACTTGACGAACACCCTAAGGAAAAAACAGGCAAATTTAGTCAATTCACAAGGGAACAATAGAAATGATCAATAAGCTTAGCAAATTATATTCAACCTCCCTTAAAAATGCATGCCAAATTAAAATAAGGGGATGAATTTTTTCCCACCTATTAAATTTGAAAAGATTTTTCTTAAACACTAATCCTCAGAACTGTCGATGGAGGAATGGGCATTCTTACAGTTGTTGGTAGATGAGCAGATTGGGATAGCCCTTGGAAATTTGGAAAGCAGCTTGACATCATATCCAGAGACCTAAAAATGTTCATATCCTTTGACCCACTAATCCTACTTCTAGGAATCAATCTCAAGGAAATAATCAGAAATTAGAGAAGGCTTTTAAGTATAAGTTTGCCCGTTATGGTAATATTTATTAAAAAATTGGAAAGAACCCAAATGGCTAAAAATAGGATTTGGTCATTAAATTATGATATAGCCACATAATGCAATATTATCTGTCCTATTAAGCCACAGAGATTATGTTTTCAAGTACAAAAAAACGGTAAACACCAAATGAGATAAAATTGCATGAAGCAAGCATGTAATACTGTATGCACAACAGAATTCCAATTTGTAAATTTCTATGAAGAGAGAAGGCAAGAAAGAATATATAATACAGATGTAGATGTGTGGGAGAAACGCTAGTCAGAATGACAGCCAAATTAACAGGTGGTTTATCTGGGAGGTGAAAGGTTACACATTACATCCATATTTTCCATGTTTTCTACAAACAGGCAGGGTCAGGTCTGGGAGAAAACTGTGCCCGTGCTACTGTCTCACACTTGGTCTTCCTGCTGCGGCAGCCAGGGCAGGGAACGACCCACTCACAGCCAGTTCGGTTGGCCTGGAACACAGAGGCCAGCGGTCTGGGCACCGGTGCCGTGAGGCTGCCTGGGATTTGCACAGGGGCAGATGTGGTGGCGAGAAAGCGGAGACCAGACCAGGAAACTGGTGGGGTGCAGGAGAGGTGCGGAGACTGGTACGATGAAAATACTCAAATTCAGCGCAATCCCTATCAGAATCACATTTCCACTTTTTTTATTTCAAAAAATACTACAAATCAACAGTCATCACCATGGTACTGGCATGAGACAGATACATAGATGAATGGAATAGCATTGAGAGTCCAGAAATAAATTTGTGTGTCTGTGGTCAACTGAGTTTTGACAAGGGTGCCAAGACCATTCCACGGGAAAAGAATAGTCTCTTCAACAAACGTGTGGGACAACTGGATAGCCACACGCAAAAGGATAAACTTGGATTCTCACCTCATGCCATATACAAAAGTTAACTCAAAAGGGATCAAAGACCTAATGTAAAAACCAAAACTGTAAAACTCTTAGAAGAAAACAGAAAGCTCTTCTTGACCTCAGACTTGACAATGGCTGTGACAGGAATTTGGCAATCAGATTTGGCACAATGGATGCGACACGAGTTTTAGATGTGATATCAAAAACATGATCCACAAAAGGAAAAAGATAAATTGACTTCATCGAAACTAAAAACTCCTATGCTTCAAAAGACACTATCAAGAAAGTGAAAAGACAACCCAAGAAAGGGAGAAAGTATTTGCAAATCATATTAAATATATCTGATAAGGGACTTGTATCCAGAATATATCAAGAACTCTGACAAATCAATAATGAAGACAAATAACGCAATTTAAAAATGGGCAAATGATCTGAATAGACATTTCTCCAAAGATATACAAATTTACAATTAACACATGAAAAGATGCTCAACATCATTAATTATGAGGTACATGCAAGTCCAAATTACAATGAGATGGCGTCCAGTAGGATGCCTATAATCAAAAAGTCAGATAGTAGCTGGAGGCATCACACTACCTGACTTCAAAATTTACTACAAACCTAGAGTAATCAAATCAGCATGGTACTGGCATAAAAACAGACACATAGATCAATGTAAAAGAATAGAGTACCCAGATATAAATCTAAGCATTTACAGCCAACTCATCTTTGACAGAGCTGCCAAGAACGTACAATGGGGAAAGGACAGTCTCTTTAATAAATGTGCTGGGAAAACTGGATAACCGTATGTAGAAAATGAAACTAGACCCCTATCTCTTACCATACACGAAATAATCAAATCAAAATGGATTAAAGACTTAAATCTAAGACCTGAAACCTTGAAATTACTAGAAGAAAACATTGGGGAAACACTCCAAGGCATTGGTCTGGGCAAAGATTTCTTGGGTAAGACCTCAATAGCACAGACAACCAAAGCAAAATTGGACACATGGGATCACATCAAGCGTAACAGCTTCTGCACAGCATAGGAAACAATCAACTCAGTGAAGAGACAACCCACAGAATGGGAGGACATATCTGCAAACTACCCATCTGACAAGGAATTAATAACCAGACTACATAAGGAGCTCAAACAACTCAATAGTAAAAAACCAAATAATCAAAAATGGGCAAAAGATCTGAGATATTTCTCAGAAGACACACAAATGGGCAACAGGTACATGAAAAAATGTTCAACATCACTAGTCATCAGAGAATGCAAATCACAACTACAGTGAGATACCATCTCACCCCAGTTAAAATGGCTTTTATCAAAAAGGCAATAACAGATGCCGGTGAGGGTGTGGAGAAAGGGGGACCCTCACACACTGTTGGCAGAATGTAAATTGGTACAGCCCTCAAACAACTAAAAATACAACTGCCATGTGATCCAGGAATACCACTGCTAGGCAATTATCTGAAGGGAAGGAAATCAACACGTGGAGAGATGCCTGCACTGCCACGATTGTCACAGCACCATTCACAGCAGCCAAGACACGGATCAACCTAAACGCCCATCAGCGGATGGACGGATAAAGAAAATGTGGTGTGTACACAATGGAATATGACTCGACCGTAAAAAAGAACGAAATCCTGCACTTGCAGCAGCGTGGATGGAAGCGGAGGGCGTCGTGCCAAGCGAAACACGCCCAGCACAGAAAGGCAAACACTGCGCGCTCTCACGCACACGTGGGAGCTAGGACAGTGACTGTCACGGAGAGAGGAACTGGTGGTTTCCAGAGGCCAGGAAGGGGGAGGGGAGGATGAAGAGAAATTGATTAATGGGTACAAATATATGATCCGAGAGAAGAAATA